>JAIUND010000077.1:0-129438 GCA_034699125.1 Gisinianus flammeolus | reverse complement strand
CACTTACGATTGACGAGTATGAAAAATCCCGAGAAGGAAATGACTTGAATAATATGGAATTGAAATCGACAGTTTCTAAATTAGAAAATGACTTGAAAAGGTACGGGGAACTAAGTGAAGAGTTAGTTCAACTCAACCTAATCTGTGAAGAATACAAGAAAAATTCTTTGGATAAAGAAACTTCGAACTCGAAATTACAAAAAGAGTATAATGAACTGAAAAATGAACTTACCGGTCTCATGGACGAGAAGAGAAATCTCACAGAGATTAAAAATCGCTTTGAAGAATCATCTGTCATTGTTGCCAATCTGAAGAAAAACCTGGAACTAGCTGAAAGCGCAAACCAGAAGACAATGAAAGAACTACATAGAAATAAAGATGAGCGACAAATTTTATCCCTCAAAGTTGAAAATATGATCAAGGAGAAGGAGAAACTAAATGTAGAGTTGGCGACGAAAAGTACCGAATTGGAACAAAATATTTCTGAGCTTCATCGTTGTCAATCCGAACTCAGTGATCTCTCGAAACAAACCCAAAGTCGTCCCAAAGTACCTCTTCGTTCCGTTGCTGCCCAGACATCCGATTCAATTGATCCAATGAAGTACATTCTGCAACTCAAAATATTTGCTCGACAGAAAGAACAATTGCTCACCAATGCCACAAAGGAGTTTGAAAAAGAATCGTCCGGTAATAAAACAGAGATTACTGAATTGAAAGGTCGTCTAGCCACTATTACAAATGAAAATGAAAACTTGAAGTCCAGCCTCTGCTACTTAGCTGAAGAGAAGGAAGAGTATGTCAAGCTAAAAATTGAGAAGAAGGAAACTACCGAAACCCATGTGCAATGTGACATTATTCAAGATCTTTTGGAGCGTACAAAACGAGGGGAACAAGTCCCACTACCAAGAGGATTTCCAGACTACTATAAAATTCAAAGGGAAAATCATGAGCTAAAATGTCAAATAGCACCTTTACTATCTAGTAAATCCATGTGTACATGTAAAACACCATGGAATATTCCAATGCAATCCAAAAAATCCACACCTCAACAACAAGGACAATTCGAACGTCCGTATCAGAATCAGAATATCCCTCCGAAAAATTCCCCCTTTCGTCTTTCAGCAGTGACTAAAGAATTTTTGAAACCGTCCTCAGCATCATCAACACCCTTGCAACCAGAAAGGCGTAATATCGTGCCATCAACTGAACCATCTTCATCAGCATCGTTGACAACAGACAAGTCTCAACATGTTGAGACTGTTGTAAATGAAAATGGAAGTAAAAGATCTAAACCAACATCAATTTTTGACGAGCCTCCAATTGATACTGATGAATGGGCTTTAGAACTGGAAAAAATGATAAGAGAACTTCCTAATGAAGGGTAATTAATAAATTTACGAGTTTGTTTGTAATTTAACCTTTTTTACAAATTCTAATATTTTACAATTTATTTGAATGCTACTTT
This sequence comes from Gisinianus flammeolus, assembly GCA_034699125.1. Classification (NCBI taxonomy): domain Eukaryota; kingdom Metazoa; phylum Arthropoda; class Collembola; order Symphypleona; family Katiannidae; genus Gisinianus; species Gisinianus flammeolus. Next base: position 127,973 of record JAIUND010000077.1, on the reverse strand, counting down.
CTACAAAGTTGATTTACTGTTTTATAGATTTTGTACATATAATATTCTTTTGATCCTAGTATATTTTGTTTGGATAATTGTTTTCAAAATTCAATTTTGAAAATTGACTAGTTGTTAAATGAATACATTAAATCCTTCGTATCTATATTAATTCATTCATAATTATTACCATTTAAGCTATAAAGTACAAAGTAAAGTGACAAAATGGTGTACATATAAATGTACCTATATAAAATGTGTATTCTAACGATAAGTGAAATTGTAATTGATGTGATCATAAAATATATTTTTTACAAAGATAGAATATAGTCTCGACGAAAATTAACTAAAATAAAATAAAATGTCATTATTTACATCACCAACAATATTATTGTCTATATATACTGGGAAGAGCTGTTTATTTCGTTTATTGGGCAACATCTGTAATTTTATTAATTTAGCACCTTGGAACATTATAATATATAATATTTATGCATTGACCAGCCCTTGTGACGTTGTGACATTGTTAGATTATTATTATTGTCTCGTCAAAGTTAGCTCATTCAATGTGCGTACATACTGCATGCAGAATCGTTTGCATAATAGAGAAGTTATATAAATTCTTCATGCATTTTGTGTGGGTATCTCAAACATTTTCAAAAGAATTTTTCCTTTATTTACATATTTTATTTTAGCTACTTTATACCTACGCATTTCCGTCATTGTGTATTATCAACTGGAATATAAATATTTTGGTAAAATCGACAAGAGGTTTATTCAATCAAATGTCAGTTCAATCGACGTAATAAATCCTAAATTGGCAGTATCTCTATTTGATTAATCAAATACGGTAAGATATTATGTATTAATCTTACAATTATAATGGAAAAGTGAATAAAAAATTATTATGTCGTATTAGACCAGTCGTGAATACATGTATTTTTTAATTAATCAACATCTTGATGTATATCCGTTGCATTTAGATACGTCAAACTCAAAATGCGTTCAGTGGGACAGACAAAATTTCATCCGCGTAAGTACATACATATATACAAAATGTATATTGCTTATACATATTTATATGATTGCGTCTTCGCATGAAAATGCTCGAGTTCTCTGCTCTCGATTGACATTAAATTGGTTTAAATAAAAACCATATTTCCTTTTCCTTTTCTAGATCATGGTTCTAATATTGTCTTAGAGAGTGAAGGACAATTAGCTGTACGGAAAGCATCATTTGCCAATGCTTTAACATTTAGGTAAACATTATGCATATACCTTATCAAATATGGGATCATATTATGTGATACTCGTCAGAATATACTATGCAACGTAGATCATACACGTGTCAACTTGTGCAAACTTGATTGAATAAAAGTTAAAATGAATTTGAATCTCTTATAGTGAAAAGCCATTGGCACCCGGAGAAATTTTCCTGATTGAAATAGTGGAAAATGAGATGGGTTGGAGTGGACACATGCGAATCGGCTTGACACAGGTGATGATGATAAATGGAGATGTATCGTAATACTTATTTACTATTAAAAAAAATTGAATGTATGTTTCTTTTTTTTTGGCAGATGAATCCAGATTCGGGATTTATTTTGCCCCTTTACGCCCTTCCTGATTTAGTTAGCATTGGTCCTTCATGGTTGTACGCCATAACTAAAAAGCACAATAATGTGTATGGAGCTGAAAATCAAGAGTTACACGGAAGTCGTAGACCAGGTGTGGATCAATTAGATAATGAAGTGGAAAATTTGGGTTTATCTGATGACGAAGATTCTCAACCGGAGGAGCTCAGTGTAGACCCGGAAGTTCAGCAAAACCAACCCCAGCAGCAGCAACCACTTCGTACTCAAAAACTTTCTCCTCTTCGTCCTCGCCGTCCAGTAATGGAAGAAGAATGTTCGGAAAATAATTTATTTAATTACCAGCAAACTAAAGGAACTATTTTGAGTAGTAAGTGTATATAGACAAACACGATACATTTAGTTAGAAAAGTATTGTTTTAGTTAAACATTTTGTTAATTCTATGTAAGTACAAGCCCCAATATTCGCATTCATTTTATTTACTTGTACATGTACAATATGTATTTATTTATTGTATAGAAGAAGGTGATTGGCTAAAAACACCTAGAGGTTACATAAGAAAATCCGTGCTGATGCCACATGCCGGCAAATCATCAGACGACCTGAGCTACTTATTACCTACGGATGTTGGAAGTAGAATAGGTGTACTGTACGTCCCGAGAGAAAATAACAAAGCTGATATGCATTTTATAATCAATGGAGAAGACCAGGGGATTTGCGCTAGAGATATTCCTTACAAAAATGCTCCTCTTTAGTAAGTACAAACACCTTTTATCTTTATTGTCTTTAATTTTTATCTAAATCTGTTCATGTACCATATAATTTGTCATGCATGTATCAGTACATAGTCATGGTTTCAGTTTAATTGATGCAAAGTTTTTCCTTCATTTGACAGTGCTGTAGTTGATGTTTACGGTAGCACAAAGCAAGTTAAGGTAGTTCAGCTGCATTCGAATGGTAAGAAATAGTTTTGAATTTAAACACATTTAAAACCCAATTAAACTTCTTGAGACATTAGAAAGTGTACAATTTGCTCCATATACCTATATTTCTATTATTATAATACAGTAATAGAAATATATATACATACGTATACGTGTTTTCTGCATTGCATGTATTCTGATTGTTTGTACTTTTGTCGCTCCGTTTGTGCTATTTTTAGAGTAGTCTGGGAATCTTATATACCAGTACATGTTTTAGTATGAATTGTCTTGGCTATTGATACATAATTTCTTTTTTTACTAAATACTTTTATAGACTCTCTGCAATCGTTGTGCAGGGATGCAATTCTGAAAAAGATGCAAACATCTGGAATAACTAGACTACCCTTGCCAAAAAGTTTAAAGAACTACTTAATGTATTTATAGGCAAACGTGTTACCTATTTTTTATTAGAGTTTTTATGAGCATGTGCATGTATATACAGTCGAAAAATAAACTAAATTTACATGTTGGGACGCTATCTGATTCATCGTATATGGACTGATAAATAATATTTATACTCCTTTAATATTATTTACGCATTCAGATTAGCGTATCTATTCTATTCGTATGAATACCGTTGCAGCCAAATAAAAGAAAGAAATTAATGCAAAATTTAGTCGATGATGATGTCATTAATCGTAATATTTCTGCAGCTCTTCTTGTCAGTACAGACCATTAAAAAATATTCTTACAGTGATAGTCCGTGTATTGAGATTTTGGTATAAATAGTACACAGTACTTGCACGCGAACATTTCATTGTTCAGTAATTTCTGGTTTCTCATGTACGCAGTTTTGCCGCAAGTATGTATATTATTTATTAATATAATATAACTGTTAAAAGTCAGCACATCTGTATTAAAATTGGGATTTTATACATGAAAATGGAATTCAAATAATAAAATTGTATAGCTAACGGTCAGCAGTTATTTTTAACCTGTAACTAATCTTGTACAGACTTTGTGTTACACGGAAATAAAGTCATATTATATTGTTTCGATTAGAATGATTAGCTCAAGTGTTATAGTTATTTTGTTTTTTTAAAAAAGCTGAATTCATGGGATTCATAACTGAAGAATCAACTCTGATAAAAGTGAAAGTTTAAATACTTTAAATAAATAATACAGAAAGAATTAAATTCATGAGGAAGCTCTGCACTTTGATCGGTTTATTTTTTTACATTGAGGCACATTCTGTAACAATAATATTAATTAGTGGGGGTTCACATATGCATACACGCAAACATACTTAGTAAGTATTACCTACTCACACAAATGATCCTTATTCAAAACTTTGGCCTATAAAGAATTATATTTCTAAGTACTAAATATGAGCATACTTACATCCTTAAATAATACATCAACACTAGTACTATGCGTTTGATAATACATTTTAGCGGACATTAAATACTTAAAATAGTAATATTGTAGTTTTGACAGGACCGTTCTTCAGCTTATTATTAGATAATGTATAAGGTCTAGTAATGTGTGTACTTCTACTATGTGTATTGATGAGCCCCGGCTTTGTTTCCTTCTATTCTATAACTCTCGGTAATCTCGGTATACATCAGTATTATAAAATTATTGAGTTTATACACTTGACATTGTAGTATATATATGGGCATTTAATGATGTTTGATCCGATCCGAGTGTTCATATAATTTTCTTAACCTTTGGTTGTACTCCAACAATTCAGTATTAAAAAAAATTATAATCTATAATAACAATAATAATAAAAACTAGTAAAGTTGTTGTTGCTTCGTACATAAACTGCTGTCTTCCTTTTCCTCCTATCCGATGCTGCATGCTGCACAAATACAATTTACTTTTATGAACAATATATATAGTTGAAATCAACCAACAAAAAAATCCATGTCTTTGACGGAAGTTAAACAGTATACTGTACAATATTATAGATACTTGATTGAATACTAATTTTATAATAATAAACTTACAATTTTTATTCAGTATTTGATACATTGGCTTATTATATTATATTTGTATATACACGTGTAATATCATTTGGGGTAAATTAATATCAATATCTTTCATTATTTACTTGTGGCAAATGAGGTTTTGTTTGCATAAATCTCTTCATCACAAATAATAAATAATATCGAATTTTTTGCATTAAACTTAGACAAATTCATTTTGTCTGATTGGTATAATATATTTTGGTATATATATAATATAATATTGGTACTTGTAAATAAACATACAACAATCATTTTTCAAACTGTAGTGTCACATACAAAATAAGATTACTATACCTACCTATGTCTACTTACTTAATTATAATTAAAGTTATATTACATTTCGCGTTGTAAAGTCCTTATTTACATACAATAGTCAATCCATTCAAATATACCTTTCGAGTACTTTTGATGAATTAATAGAGAAAATGTATAACATTATTATTATCCATATACTAAACAAAAAAAAAATGAAAGTACAAGCTCATGATTTAGAGATTTTTGGAATGTGTCACACATGATCACAGGAGAATTTCCATTATTTTTATAGGAAGATGATGTTTTTTTGTAAGTATTAACAACTATATTCTACTGGAATATTCATAAACTATACTATAATATAGATACATATAGATAAAAAACGACGATGATGATAACAATAATAGCTCAAATGTATTACACTCATAATATTTGTCTTCTAGTTCTTTTCATGCACATTAAGTACTGTATGAAAATGAAAGGTCTCAACTTTCCCTCATAAGAACCAAAAAAACGATATGTTGAATCTTGGCTTCACTATATATCAACCAATAGTCATTATACATAAATTATATATTATAATATTAATGATTCATCTACTGTTGATACTGTGATAATAATTTGTGTTTGTAGAAAATTCTTATATTATGATATATTGCTTCTTATTACCTATACGTATTAGTTAAAAAAGTATGTTTGCTGTTCTATACTTTGTTTACACACGAAAATTGTTCCTGGGCCATACGGAAATATGTATACATTTGTTTTTACACATTGCTTGAATTATTAACCAAATGATGTATCTATACATAGTATTTAATTCTAATTGAGTTTTTTTTACTAAAATCTAGTCACTTACAAAAGTTGGCACAGTTGGCATTTTATATTATTAGCATTTGTAACTTGTAAACAATATTATTGTCATACAGTATGACAAAACAAGAATGTACTATTTAAATACGTAATATTTCTCTCTATTTCTAAGTTTACACATAAAATATATAATATATATAATAATATAACATAATATCAACGAACAATAATAAGGTTGCAGGGGGAAAGCACGACGAGTCTCGTTCATACACAAGTTTTTTTTATATATTATATAAGTATGGAAATGGACAACATCATAAGTCATATGGATTCGTATTCATCATTATTTAAAATATATATACATTCATATAATATGTACACTGCGTGCATAACAAGTTTTAAAGCATACCTATAACGTAAAGTTTCATTAAATAAATATTCTCTTTTCACTAATTTTCCATGCAAAGATATCTGCATATTTCATTTGTGTTATGTTACATATGTATATACCTCTTATTTATTTCTATTTGTTGCATTTTCTTAATTTCAAGTGAAGATAATATCTTGTCACACAAATACAAACACACACTATATGTCCTTTAATCTTTGTTGTAAGCGTCAAATTATGTAAACGTTCATGTTTATTTTTTTCATGTCCATGGTCCAGCCATAGCTTTTTGAGATTTTTGTTTTTCTCCCCCAATAACGTTTTCAATTTTATATAACAAAAACAAACAAGAAAGTCACAATTTTTTCTTCTTTTTGTCATATATCATTCTTTATATGTTGTTGTCTTGAGTTTGTCGTGGTCAAGTAAAGGGATAAAACTTAATTGATGATGTATTATAGTTGTACTAAAATCCATTCGTTGCATGAATGTTGAGATATGAAGGACTATATGATGATGGGAGCACTTGAAGAAAAGTGGAGAGAGGAGAAGGAAATTGTAATTATTATTATTGGGAATGACAATCCAATAGTTCTGTGAGCGTCACATCGAAAGCGTCATCGTTGTCCGATGCTTTTACTTCGAGTAAGAAACTATCCTCACTACAGTAGTGCTTCAACATTTCGTCATCAATCTTGGCGATGATCCTGCATCACAAAAATAATAAACAATCAAATTGAGTAATCATATATAAAAGGAAATTTTTCATAATAATAATAGTACTACAGCAAGCCGTCCTATACTGTACAAGCTATATACTTTTCTCACACCGTGTGTCTGTCTTTTGCCTATACACATTGAATTTTACAGCAGTTCGAATCAAACAAAATGATTACAATAGTCGTCTGACATTTAATATGGTACATCTGCGGTATTTGCATACTTCCTAGCCCAGTCTTTTTTTCTATTAAATTGTAGTGGATCAATGACCCGATAAATTGGAAATTAGCATAGAAATATTGCGTACTATTTAGACTACATAGTCTATATATGTAGTATAGACACTTTCATCATGTAAGTAATAATCTTAAATATATGTACCTATTTCGTTTTCTACATATTCTTTGTATGTATACCAACCAACCAACCATGGTATAAATTAAGTTGTATATAGGTACACATTTTCACCACGTACATAATTTTTGCTCTCCTTATGATTATGTACATTTGTCTACTGTTTCTTATTGCACCTATACACTCTCATGCACATTTCTCGAAAGCAGAGAGTGTACTAGTGGACATGCCATGGAAAAGTATGTTGAAGAATATTATGCATCTCTATTTGTATAATTTGAGTAAGTATACCTATATACATGAAGTTCATACGAAAAAACGAGAAAGGAGAAAAACGTTTCACTGAAAATTGTAATCAAATGATATTTAGCTGTGACTTTTAACTCAAATCCCAGCATGCAATGCCTAAATTTCTATGAAGTTCTCAAAAAAACAGTGAAATTTACAAAATAAACATGTCTAATAATACAGTACATCACACGAAGTTGTTTTTGCATCTTGTTACTAAAAAACAGAGGAGGGAAACATTACAGTAACAAAAGTGAGATGCAGGGATAGACAGATCCCATTGAATCATGATTATCATGTAGAGTTTTTGGCTAATTGAATTTATTTATGTCGTATAAAACTGTGTACAAATAATATGATGATTATGATTTATGATGATAATACTTAATATAATCGACAAGTCATGAGTCTTGAAATGTCCATCAAAATATCCAAGAAGACAAATAGACAATTTTTGACATTTTACATGAACTGTGAGAACAACTTTTCACATCTGACAAATTATAATTAACTAACATCCGAAATACATGTAAAAAAAATCTGATTTTGAGCGTGGCATTCATTTTCTGTATATATCTAATAAAGTGTACTTGATCACTATGTAACAAGCGTACCAATGTACGTAACTTTGGCTGCACATTCCTACAGGAAGACATGTAAAAACTGTTTTCCTACTTTCAATTTCAATTTCATCTCTCACGAGTAAAATGACTTGTCATTTCATCACTTATGACGTTATAAAGTTCTCTCATTGTCAGTTACAACTCAAACGAGATTTGATTGAATGCATTGCAGGAGAGATGCATTTCAACGTAAATATGCTGTGAATGACTGTATCTAATACAGAGAAGCAGTACGGCTGGCATCAATTGGTTGCCCAAGTACATATTCTTATGAAATTTGAGTGAAGAGATTAAAAAAAAAGAATTGGCTTACCCCTTCCCATTTCGCCTGAATAGATTTTTGACGGAACCCATAGAAATCTTGTACTTGTCTTCCAGCTGATCACGTCCAAATGTATAGAAATAGTAGACAAAAACCACGGGGATGTGAATGAAAGGGATGATACAGATGGGAACACACAGGACATGAACAAACAATTATAGGAATCAAAAATTAGTTAACATTATATACATATACAATAGTAACATATTACCTACTATATAAACATTCTACATGAAAATGATAAATGAATGAAATTCTTCGTCTTACCGCTGACAAGAGGCTAAAGGTGGATGGAGGAGCGAGGTGAAGTGGCGTGAAAGCATCCTCAGTTTCCTGTCGTACGAATACCATGATTCGGTCAGACGCGGGAGGAATGAGACGCATTCGCTTACTAGATGGTGAGCCAAAAACACTATCATTGGACACTCCATTCGAGTCCAAGCCGACTCCTTCTTTCTTCTCACTGGAAAGTAAAGGAGAAAAGTCATAAATCATCTCATTGTACACCGCATATCCTTCCACTTCTCGCCTATCATCCATTGTTTACCATCTCCCATACACACGCCAATCAAATCAATACCATTCGTACTCTACTATAAACATGTACAATCCCCTCCCCTAAAACACTTCCAACACCTATACACACAATATTCATTCAAATCATATGACGACTACAGATTTCAATCCTTTTTTTTCATCATCTTCATCTTCCTCTTCACTCATTCATTCATAATCCTACGTTTTCTATTAGTCAAACAGTTTTCCATCCATTAAACATTTCCCTTTTTTTTCAGGGCAAAAAAATAAATAAATAAACTGGAAATTTTTGGCGAACCCATCAAAGTGTGATTACGAAATGAATTGACTTTAAAATGGTAAATATTATTATGCCAAACAACCAAATGCTCTTGTAATAAACAATTATCATGCTTCATGCTATACGTAAACAAACACTGACTGAAGGAAACTCTTACACCTTATGTATATGAACTGTATAAACCTTTAGATGAGAGCATATGAGCTTTTCAAGTTGAAACTAATTGATGGATTTATCTGTACATAGTAATAGCTTAGGAGAAGACTTAATTAGGTCTTGAAACCATGGGTGGCCTCTCTCTGTCTTTATCTCATCATCTTTCTCCATACAGACACATTCAAAAGTAAATACATTACACTCTACTACTAATAAAAAAAATACTCACTGCTCAAAACACGCCATGCACATCTAGTAAGATTGAACATGGAATGAGATGAGATGGAAGAGTCTCGTGTATTAAAATCTCATTTACTCCTTCAACTACCTAATCTCTTTGCCTTTTTCAATATTCCATCGCTATATACCAAGAAGACATCTTTCTAGTGTGTCCAGACCATGGGTATGAGGTGCAAGTCAAACAAACATGAATTTGTCTGTTCACACAACGTCTTCACATGTAGATACATATTTATGAGGCGAAGCAATTATAATTCAGAAACCTATTCCCAGGTTGTCAAAACTAAAAGATCAAGAAAAATATGAGAAGCTCTTACTGATAGTGTCACTCAAGATTTTTAGAGTAAAAGGGAGACCAATTTTATGTATGTACGTACATCCCATGTAATAACATCATACATAGACTAAACTGTATGCGCACTGTACAATGCACATCCTCAACTCAATGGAAACTAACATATACGGTCATATACCTACTCACAAATGTGCACAAGATTCGTGGATACATGAGCACTGTTCAAGATAATAATTCCAGGGGCTCAAGGTGTGTCAAAAGGCTTCAGCATGCAAATTAGATTAACAACAATGCTGTGGGTATCACACTCATTTTCTGTTATTTGAGGGGAAAATCTTACGATAATTACGATAATATCAAGGACTTATTCAAGTGCAAAAGTTTCATCATTGAATCTGCATGACAATGGGACAATGTTGATTTACTAAAAGAGACAAACGACGTGTTGTTGTTCGTCTCTTTTTACAGACAACAAAAAAGGTGGAGAAACTATTTCGTCTTCACTTTGTATATTTGTCATACAAGACTGCATATTGGCCACACACATTCAAAGAGACTTCTGCTTAACGAGTTTATTGTTCATAATATGGTTGTCAAGTGTCGGTCTAATGAAATATGTTTCCCACTTGGACATAGTCTCTAAAATCTACATGACTACTGCACTTTTTCCATGAACAAGATGACCATATTCTCGCGCCTCTGACTAACATGAACAAACTAACAATAAGTACGTAAAACGTTTAAGGTTATGACACATCAAGTTTGATAAATTGATTATTAAATTGTCTACAATATTCTACATTTATTTATGGCCGTCCAGATATTTAATATTACATTATTTTAATACAAAGTTTCATAAATATGGTGCAGTATTTATGGGAGACTCTATAAAATTTACAAAATACAAAAAATACGTTATGTGGAATAGAATTAAAGCTCAAGAAATTTTTATCATTTCGTTATGGCATCTGATTTTAGTTTTTAATTATTATGTAGTATTTTGATATTTTGGCTACCACCCTCATGGATGAAAAACTCATAAAGGTATATGTAAGTAAGCACATTTATTTTTTTTATTCTTTTTCCCTTCAGTCTTACATCCTATAAGTATATGCGCACAGAAAACAAAAAACTGAAGAGCAAGTGTGAACGATACTCATGTTACATTATTAGGCTAAAAATAAAGAGAGAGAGAGAGACGAAGGGAAATGCAAGTAAGTTGCAATGCAGGTAATTTACAGGTAATTTAATCGTATGCTGGAAGAATTTTCGGTAGTTACATTTCAATGGGGCGTGATAGAGCGCATGAGGAGTTAAAAATCTTAATAATAGAAGTTATGAGGTGACTCGCTATATCCAGAGATAAAAGTGTAAATGAATAATCATGATAATAATAATAATAATAATAATAATAACTGAGCGGATGTGGCTAAGATTTTCCCTATACCAATTTTATGAGGGGAAAATGCAATCTCTTGTTATTCGCATGCACACAATTTATATATATATATATATATATATGTGTACAAAAGTACAAAAGTATCAGACACTCTACTTAAAAGAGATTCCCACAATGAGTCGCAATCATGTTTTTTAAACTGTTTTTTCTTCAGACTTGTACATTGGGAAAATGTAGACAAACATACATATTTATATAGAGAATACACGTAACTTACACACACACACACAAAAGTACACACCGTATCATACAACTATACATTTTACACAAACAGACAGACAGACAGACAAACACACAAACATGAATGAGAACAATTATAAAGGAATAGACACAATAAGACGGAAAGTGAATAGATGAAGAATTAAGATATGTACATGAAATAAAGTAGATGAAGAGGGATAGATAGACAAATATAGAAGAATACGAAAGAGAGAAGGAGACGAAGAAGATAGAGAGGAAGGTGGCTGGTAGTTTTCTTACTTGGTAGTGGTTGCGGGTGATGGAGACGTCGTTTGATGGCATCCATTGGAACGGATATAGGGAGGAGACTCGGGTGGGAACGTGTTGTGAAACTTGAGGATGGCGGGTTGAGGGGGCGGAGGCGGGTGTGCGGGTGTGTTGGATCCGGAAAGAGAAGCTCCGCTCCCACAACTTTGGGGTGATGACTCTGACCCCAATACTGTCACTGAGACTGACTGCGTCTGAGAATGCATCTCTCCGGACGGCACACTAAAATCACGATTTTCGGCAAAAATAAATTGCCATTCCATTCCATTGCAATCCATCATTGTTAGTCAAGAGAAAAATAAAACTCCTCCCTTTCTAATACTCATTAAGATTTCTGACTCTTTTACAGTTTGAACTTTGTACTCTCACTCTATAGTCTATATACTCTCCAACTAATATTTGTTTTGTTGTTACTATTCATAATCCTTATTCTATATCGAGACTATATATAGCTCCCATATATTTCCATTTCCTCTGATTAAATGCCGTTTTTTGTTTTGTTTATAGCAAAGCTAAAGAGTATAGAAATGTATTTGCGTGTTTGTTTGGGTTTGAGTGAGTGTGTGTGTATGTGTGGGTGTGGGTGTCCGTGTAGTAAATGTAAAGTGATTTTGTGTAAAATGTGTAGTGAATCGGGGGGAGGGAGGGATCCTCAGACACAGCAACTACTTAACTTAACGGTAGCTTTCACAATTTGCTGTGTATGGAAAAAAGAGGATGAAAAAAGAAGGAGCAATTCACTCAATGATTAATAATATTATTATGACAATTTAAGCTTTTCCCATGGATGAATTTCGACGCAACAAATGTATTACATTGTGCTCATCTATCGTACTTTGTACTTTGGATCAAATGTCAGTGCGGGCTTCCCGTTATGTGAGCAATTGCGATTGCAATTTTATTTGGCGATCTTAGCTATCCCACATTCCCTATTTTCTACATCATTTATGACACATGTTTTTTATACTATGAACCTCCTGTAGCTCATTCTCTCTCTCTCTCTCTCTTTTCTTTTTTGCTTTTTGCCGTACTCAAAAAATACATTAACAACCGATGACCACGGGAGAAAAAAAACTAACGACGAGATGATGCTATCGAGTAGACAGTATAGAGTATAGAATATCTGTGAAGGTGGTTGTGATGGGGATGGACGATGCAGTTTCTCACCGTAATTCTTAGACTGTCATTACATATAGAATGTCAAAGTGCATGAATGCTACAACCTCAAACAATCTTTCTATCCTCTTTTATCATTCATCATAATCAACTATTCCTCCCAAAAAGCTCATCTACTGCAAAAAAAAAACATACAAATGTATATACTAATTCTACAAAAACAAACAAAAAAATCCCACTATACTACGTATATAACCCTGATGTGGTGGTGAACTGACCAGAAGTGAACAGGCAACGATATGGCTCACTAACAAACAATTTATGTTGAATATGTATAACTATGTTATCTTATACCATAAAGAATTCTTTTCGTGTTTCAAAACTCTCTCCCTCTCTCTGTCTACCTCAATGTAAATCTTATATGAGCACGCGAGTCAAGGCAAGTGTAAACTTAACGATCCAGTTGACAGTCAGAAATGTATGCATATAAATAGGTGAACTGCTCAACAACAAATACATTCATTCCCTCACTCATTCACTCACTCACTCTTTCACTTACTAATTCATTCATTCAGTTGTAATGCCGACCTCGAAATTCATTATATTCAAATATTATTTCTACCCTTTCTATTATTTTATACCATGTACAAAAAAGTGTGTACTCAAGTGTACTTTGTGATATATATATATGTATATATATATTGTAAAACTAATTGTACTTTTCAATCTTCTTCTACTTATAATAATAATAATAATGTATATTATCTGTAATATATCTATATAGCCGTGAGTGAATTTAACATTTATCTACACCTAATGTAAAAACTAGTGATACTATTGGCACGTAGCTTTTTTATTATATAGCATCTCATTATGAAAACTTTGGTGTAAGTAAGTAAAAAAAAATTGTGCTGAGAGTTTGTCAGCTTAATAGCCTCAGTATAGGTGAACTCATTTCATTCCATGTTGTCTCTTTGTTTTACTTTAATTTGTCCTATTCCTCATTTTTTGTATATATAGATATATATATATAGAGAGATTTTGTTTTAAAAATAATATTTAGAATCCCATTTACTTGTGCTGTATGATGATGAAGCTGAATAAGGATGATTTTGAATATATATAATATATTGTTGTTGGAAATCTTTGGGTTGTGTTGTGTACAGGCCTGAAGCACTGATGGAAATGTGTATATTTGCTAGTTTAATGTTGACTTAAGTCTGGAGTTAAATTATAAATAAATATGTACGTTTATATATGTGTGTGTGACAGTGAGTGTAAAAAGAGAGCTGAGGCGGGCGGGGACGTATAAGGCTATAAGACTGCACACTTTTTCTGTATTTCGAGGTCAAAGGAGAAGAGTGAGATGACGATGATTCGGTTGGTTCAGATAGTTTTTAAAAAAAAAAATGAGTGATGATGAGTGTGATATTTATAAGAGGCAGGTGTGTGGGGGATGGTGGTAGTGTGGCGTATATATATTTATATAGTAAATATATATTGATTGGCACAAAAGAAGAGGTGAACAGGAGGAAAGAGACAGCGAGGAATCAAGACAATCTCCAGAGAAAATGAGTTCAGCTCCCAGTCACAACATCATCAGTTCCAGTTTGGGTGTGGGGGGTAAGTCACAGGTAGCGTAATTAGCACATTTCCTCGCCTTCAAAGGCCAACCGAAAAAAACAGAAATGATGAAGAATACTACTCAAAAATACAATTCAGAGGTCAAGTAGTTTCTATAGTTTCAATTGTAGTTGTAGTTGTATATAGGCTCAACGTTTTTTTTAGCATGATGCGCTATCGTATCGTCTTAAATCTTATTCAATTTATACATATTTTACACGTATTGGCTTTAGTTCTTTTTTCCCGCATGAAAAAATATATATATACATTTCATACAACTTGAGTATCTGTTTTAGTACCGCTCCACACGGATTCAATATTTTGTCCATCCCTTATTTCATTTCTGAACCATTGTTTTGATACATCCCATACATAAAAAAAACGTTTCATCAGTTTTTGATTTTACGGGATTGGGAAATAGTCAATGTATATGGAGAGTAAGACAAACAGATATTCATGAAGTGAAATGTACTAAACTCCAAACGCAAAGTCAAGTATGAGTCTCTCAATATCAAATTAACCCCAAACTTTGTATATAACAAAGAAATGAATTATCTATGAAATTTTTTGGAAAGTTTAGAAAAATCAAGAAGGTCGTATCAAAGTAATTTGTCTAATTCTAGAAAATATTAATATAATAAATTACGGTATATAATATAGTATAGTGTAATTTAATGTAATGATTATATATAAGTATAGTCTATAGGTTTTCAGCTTACCCAGAGTGATCAGAACCCTCGCTATTCGTGCTGTAGAACCCATGAAGCTCCAGTGATGTTAGCTAAAATATTCCAAAAAGGAAGAAAAACAAAAAAAAATTGAAATTAAAAACCTTCTGTGAATTTTGAGTCCGTTATAATATGGTACTTGCATGCATGGAAAAGAATCTTATTGTCACGTTATCAAACATTTGGTTGCACTCTTGTCTCTAATATACCTACCTACCTGAAATTTACTTACACATATGTGAAAAGAGACTTTCGCACACGTAGCGTCTTTCATTAAAATCCACAATAAAATATCCAATGGAGGAATCATTTACAAAATGTATCATGAATTTTTTTTTAAAGAGCAGTGAACTCGAACATTTTAATTACTAATTTTCATTTACATTCATAATGCAGGTTCAATTTTTCTCCTCCACACACACAGAATTTTCATTCATTCAAGAAAAAGAAAAAAATTGGGGGGGGGGGAGGGCTTTTGATTTTTTGATGTCTGTCCTTAGCCACAAAGTATTTTCCAGTATATACTTTACACACATAATTTTCCATATAGATATAATCCCATGCAATTACAGTAAATACTTTGAAACTGTTCCAAGAACACAAGAATTGAATTACGAGTTGAGGTGAATAATGCTTGCAAATGATGATATGGCATCTGAATATGATTGTCTAATACTTGTGTAATTCAATCATAAATTTTAAGTGTGCTCCCATACAATTAATTGCCATTTAAACTTAAAGGTAAAATGTGTTTTATAGGCCGCTTTTGTCTAATATGCTCCTCGACCTATTGTACGTACTATACGCACTGCATAAGTATGTATATTATGTAGTTAGTATTTGTATTTATCGTGCATGTATATACGTATTACGTAAAGTATGGTAGAAAGATAATGAAAACCGTGAGGAGGAAAGTAAATTCGTTAAAGAAACGGAGCCGGTAAAGTAAAGTGTATCATGGCATAATAGTTGGAGTACATGTGAGAGATAGAAGTGACTGATTAGAGTCCTCGAGAGTCGAGAGTAGTGAGTCGTCTAACCATGAAATCAGGAGAAGTCTCACACTTAATTAATAGGTAGATTGAGTTGCCTTTTATAATTGCAATTACTTTTTACTCTAACAGACTTCCTATAGCATATCCTCTTAAAGGTATCTCTTTGAATTTGCTCATATACATACATATGATCGTCAGAAACATTTAGTAGGTATATTTTTTCAAGTAAAGTCTCAACTCTCTCCATGCAAATGCTTAACCCACAAATTCACATAATAGAAACGAAATATTTTCAACAAGTTTCTTTGTAATTAGCCATCTTCTTCTTCCTACACACTTGCTTCGGCTACTGTACATATATACCTAAATACCTACTGATACTGAATGGAAATAATGAAACTTATTATCTTTTACATATTACCTTCAAACATACCTTTTATAGTAATTAAAAGCAAACACTGTCCATAATAATGATAATATTTTTTTTGCTGTACACAGACAGATATACTTGTGTGATATTATTCCATATTAAATTGCAATTAATTTAAATTCTAAGTGCACCTCTTCTTTGCCTCTGTCTCTCACTCCCTGTTTACTTAAGAAAAAGTAATTAATTCAAAAACAATATATAACAAGTTGATAAGAAATCATGACTACTGTCATTCTCATCTAAAAAATGCAAGGAATGAACCATGTTTATATCATGCTCCAATCGTTTTGATGAATTGCATTTAAAATCATAAGTATAGTTTTTCATTATAATAATAATAATAACTTCCCATTCATCACTCGAGACTCCTAAGATTTTCTAGTCTACCGACTATACAGCCACCTTTAGATTTCGATGCTATATGAAATTTGCCTCTCAGTCCATAATGTGCATTGAACATTGCACACGCTTCGTTTTTATATATCTTATGAAAATCAATAATAATTATTATTATTTTTCTGTGTTACATCTCCATCCATAATGCTGCATATATATTCCTCTTGTTTATTGAGTGAAATACTACAATTTTCTTTGAAATGAAGGGAACAACAGATTACCTTCGTAATAACATTCAAACGGAGACTGTGAGACTTAACAATTCAAATTCAACCAAGTGTTTTCGGCGCAATCATGAAAGTATATGAAATGTACAAAAAAATATACAAGTGGTGAGTGTGTAATGTGAATAGCATCTAACACATATGTGTGTGCACTTGTGTACCTTCACATTTACGTTCATGCAGGGAAATGAACGCCTCTTCCCAAAGGACACAATAACGTTGTTAAGTAAAACGAAAGGATTAGTATTTTTTATGCGACAGCTTTTATAGCTTTTCTGCCCTCCTATCTTTGACACACACAAAAAAAAGGTACAAAAGGCTAGTGTTTTTTCCCAATTCCAATTCAAACTAACACGAGAAGTTTGAACATAACAAAACGAAAAAAAAAGACGGGCGCAAGCAAAAAAAACTGCCTGGCTATAGATGTAAATGTCAGCCGATTGTAATTGCCATTTCCACTGCCAACACATTACACACAAACACACTCACAGACATAATGATATTATGAGTTATTTTGTCTAGTGGCAGAGAGAGAGAGAGAGAGAGCAGAGAGTAAATTTTTTTTATTTACAATGCCCTCAAACATTATCATCATTTTATGTAGCAAAACTCAGAGTTTGGTAAAAAGTTTGAATTATGTCAGTATAGTCAGTATGAAAACAAGAACATAAAAATCTGCACACACAGATAATTTCCAATTATGCAATTATGTAAACGAACTCGAGAAAATTAATCATTAGTCAACTATGCCCTAACTCACGGTTTCCTAATGGGTGCATCCCACGCATTTTTACACACATGCACAAATCCTATATCAAAATGTTCTTTGAGCTGACACTCAAAAACTGTTCAGCTTTCCCGAAAGTCAATGCAAGTCTTTTGTGACATCTTTGTACACTTCAAAACAATTTAGTTATCAATTAATGAGTTGTACATTTTAAAAACAAAAAGAATTACATCTTATGTTATATCTATGTCATTGATTGTACATATATACTGATCAGGACTAAAATCCATATCATATCATTGATCTATGTAAATACAAAGTTGTTTCAATTGTCTCAGGTCAGTATATGAACAAGCAAACAAGAGTTATAAATATTTCAGCCATCTCAAATCTCAAATGTGGAGAGAGGGAGAGAATGGGCAGTGGGGAGTTGCAATTATAATGATATTAATTAATACGTAATCAGAAATTATAATACATTTGGGCCTCGGTAACTTTCTATATGATTGATTCATTTCAATTACCATGCCGTTCATAATGTGCAGAATGTGTACGTGTGTGCTAGTTTAGTTTATATGATATCAGAGAATAACACACTCAACTCGACTGACATGAATAACTCAATGTTGTTGTCTCTCAATGTGTTCTGATTGAGTGTAATTAAGTGCAATAAAAATTGAGTCTATTTGACGTTCTCAAAATTATATGGACTTGCTCTTGGTGTATTTGCTTCTTGATTTTATCAATTCTTTAAAAGGGATTTCAAATTCATTTTTTATCAGATGATTATGAGTATTAGTATTATTGTCACACTGTAAAAAATTCCAGGGTAACCAAGGGAACTTGCTTTAAAGAGTAAACTTTACTCTTTTAAGGGTACGTTTAACTCTTCTAGGGGTAAAACGTACCCCGAAAAGAGTAAAATTTTACTCTTTAAAGCAAGTTCCCTTGGTTACCCTGAAAAGGGTAAAAATTCCACCGGAGTTTTAAGGGTGCAGTTATTACTAATAACTGACAATAATACTTATTAGTAATGAGCAGGAGACGACTGCTATTGAGTTCCCCCTTAACCTCACATCCCAGCCGTCATTCCTCAATTATAGCTTGTGTAGACAATTACAGTAACGTCAGTAACAATCACATATGAATATCAGTATTTGATATGGACGTAGGAAATGAATGTTTGCCGTGTCACTTATATTTGAGTCATAAAACAAACAACCTGTTACGCACAACTATATACAACCAACTCCATGGATGCGAAAATTATAATAATGAAGCCATTTTTCAAAGAATATTCATCATCCATGTACAATACAAATAATAATAACAATAACTCTTCTTTGTCTTCCTTTACTATTGATCTAATCATTATTTGTCATCATCATAAATCATGAGGACAAAGTGCAACCAAATGTCAACAATTAATTGAGTTATGTACTTACTTACTTTTCCCATTTACAAAGGACGAGTAGGAGGAAAGTTTATAACTAGTGAAATATATCTGTACACAGAGGAAACTTTTCCTCGTGAATCCCATTGAAAAAATGAATGCTATATAAAAAAGAATAAGTGTACAAACCTTGTCAAGGTCTTCAGCTGGAGTGAAAAGGACGGGTGGTTTGTTGATGTCACTCATCGAGTAGAATTCGGATCGTTCACAGGGTGAGTGGTACATTTCGTCCAGTTTCTTCCGTCCGGTGGCTGTGAGTTTCCTTTTGGCTGCTCGTCTCTCTTCGTCCCGTGTTTTTCTCTCAGCACCCTTCAATTTATTTACAAATAGGTTGATTTAAACACACATGCCACTTTTTTAACCTGTAGGCTTCACCTCGTACTTCCAATTCAATATTCATGCATTTACAAAAAAAACAAATGTTGCTTGAATTTTGTAAATAAACAAATATGTATATGTATTTCAATAATATTTCATGCAAATTTACTTGATAGTGTAAAATGCAAATGATAACGCGCGTTTTTTTATTACTCTTTGCATGTAAATTTAAAAGGAAATTCTTCACATTGTGATGATGATCACTTATTATTATTACTATACTCAATTACTATTCTGAACTCGCTTACGAGCATAGAATATAGAAATTATCAATTTTTATTCCTTCAAGTTATGTAGCATTTATTTATTAACTATCACATATGCATTTATATACAAAATGAAGAAGAAGAGGAAAAAAAAACACATCAAGTCAAGGCGCAATTCACATTTTCCTCATTCGCTGAATTGTCCTTCGAACGTTGGAAACCAACAACAGACAGGAGGAGAATAATGGAATAAAAATGAGAGAGTCAGAATTGAATACACATGGACACAAGTTTGTGTGTATGTGTAACCTATAATTTATACATTTCTTATGATGATCAATGGGAAATCCAATCCTTTGAAACAAATAATCAACAGTGTGTGGCTATTAATGAATGTTTTTGATAGCTTCAACCACCTACTAGGTAGCAGCATGTTCTTGCGTTATTTAATACGGAGAGGAATCAATAAAATTGAAATCACTTACACAAACATTAAATGCATGTGTGTGTCCTCATCTCATGGTCCATATATATATTATATATATGTATGTAATGTGTACAGTATACATAAGTATATATACGCATCTAATATTTACAACATGGAATGACAATTCAGAGAGAAGGAACTAAAACGAACACGGTTCTAAATAATATCTATCTGTCCAAGCAATAAGAGAAAATGAACAAAAAAGCGCACACATCTTTGAATAAAATTAACGTCAAGGATGGTACAAAAAAAAACGGTTTTTTCTCTCCTTAATATGAAATTTGCAAGAGCATCATAAAAAAAACTTTTTGAGTCACACATCAGAGACAAGATTTTGCCATGAACGACAAGCGTGAAAGAAATCATCACCACCAACCAACCACCACCACCACGATGGCTTATCATTATAGAACACAACTGAAGAGCACAACAGGTTGTCCAAAACAGTGACCCATCTCTCTCGCTCTCTCTCTTCTCTCGCACTTGTATGAAATATCCTCGACACGTTCCACTCGAACGAAAATTGAAATTCTTCTCCAATATTATTAAATAGAATATGTACCTACGAGTATGGTTATGGAATTGTGAAAACTGTGACTTTTGAGTTACACGTATGAAGTAACCATTTTTTGAGCCCTTGTATTCATTGTCCATATAAATCCTACATATTTTACGTACAACATTCAGAGTGTTGTTTCTTTCTGTCATTTACCAACATACACTCATACGCATTTCCAACTTGTTACATTATACATTTTCATGCCGAACAGCATACGAGACTACAGAGTTCACTCAAAACTCCAAGGAAAAAACGATCGTACGTTTTTATGATTATTCTCTTGCCATATCTTTTGCAGCAGGAGTTTTTCTCTTTAGCATGTCACATATATTTGATATATTTGATATTTCATAATCATGAGTCAGAAATAAAAAAAGAAACATGAGAGAATATTCTGTCTCTCTCTCTCTCTCGTCTTCTTCCCATTTCCCCCTTCACCTCTGTCACTCTCGACAAGTCAAGTAACGATGTACTCTAAACATTGTTGGAAAGATGATCAAAAACTCCATACTTGTTTATCTCTCGCATTTTCAAAGTGTTCTTTTTTGTTGTAAAAAGCCTCCATACTTGTGAACACTAAGGACCAAATCTAATGATAGTCAATTTTATTTATTAAAATATAGTAAAAGACAAATTTAAAAAACTGTTGACTAGATAATGGATTTTTTTATTCTTCAAAACCATTTAACTTGAAAGAAACGATAAAGGAAAAAATAAATATACCAAAAATATTCGAGCTATTCACCACACATCAAAACAACACCAAAAGAAGAAAAAAAAACAAAATATTTTTGTGCACTGCTGTATATTTGAACTGATTAGACATGTGAAACTATTAAACCCTGTCAGGGAGGACAGAGAACTTCAACTGAATTGCACCACCAGACATTAATATTACCATGATGATGATGATGATACGATGTGTGAGTGTATGTACATTAACAACACATGCTCCTACATTCTCTCTCTCGACAAAGTCCGAAGTCCGAAGACCTGAGTTGAGCGTGGACTACTCTACAGAATGGATGAGATCACGATTTTTAGAATTGGGGCTAATTAATAGGGAAGGATCATCATCTTTTTCACTCTCTCTCTCTCTCTCAACCAGAATTCTTATCCAAATTATTATTTTCAGAGATAAATGCCCGTCCATTGTACACTTTGTGTATATTTGTGGTCATGTTGTGTTTTTTAAAATAATATTATGTATGCTACTACATACATTATGTATATATTTTCTCTCACATCTACATACATCTACGATATACACACACATAGACAAAATAGCTTGAAAATGTTAAAGT
The DNA here is from genome assembly GCA_034699125.1 of Gisinianus flammeolus. Taxonomy (NCBI): domain Eukaryota; kingdom Metazoa; phylum Arthropoda; class Collembola; order Symphypleona; family Katiannidae; genus Gisinianus; species Gisinianus flammeolus. The sequence continues at coordinate 105,582 of JAIUND010000077.1, read as the reverse complement.
CTCTTAAACTCGATTCCAGGCAGACGAACGTGTACGGATAAGAAAGATTTGAACAGCCATACGGGTGTACAATTTTCTTCTTTTTTTGAATTGAGGAAGAGGGAGAGAGAGAGAGGGAGAGGGAGAGGGAGAGGGAGAGGGAGAGGGAGAGGGAGAGAGAGAGAGAGAGAGAGAGAGAGAGAGAGAGAGAGAGAGAGAGAGAGAGAGAATTTGGCTTGATGAAGTTCAGTGTTGAACAAGGCTAATGTATGTAATACGTATGTACATGTATGTGAGAATTAAGCTGAACATCCAGGTAATTGGTACTTTATTGTAAAAAGTAATAGGTATTCCACCGTGCAACTCAACTCATCCCCTATCAACCCTCGTGATCTTTATTTCGCTTCATAAACTTTTTCATCGGTATTTATCCCTCTCATATATTCAACTGAAGGTGCATATCAAACCAACGTATCACCCACCAATATTAATGTGTAAGCATCAAATCATAATAACTAGATACGACGATACTCTTCTTTTTTTCTATCTCTCTCTCTCTCTAAGTGTATGAAAGAGAGACGAGGTGTACACATAATAATAACAACTGTCGCTGTACAATGTACCTACATGCTACATATCTGTACAATTTCTCAAGTTAAAAAACCATGAGTTTTCTTGAAAACAATGGGAGAATATTCATAAACGAGTAAGTAATGGGGACTCGGGAAACTACCTGAATCCTAATCCTAACACTATATAGTCAAACAGAAGACACCACCTGGATATGGATATGAATATCAAATCGCTACTTTTCTTTCCCATTTTCTTGATATGAGGAGTGAAAAAATGTTTTAATTTTTTTTCTCGTTGTAATCTACAATCTATCCACCCATCCATCCAGATCAAAAAATGAAAGTAGTAGTCAGTCATAATTCTTTAAATCTGACTCACAATTATTACTACAATCTAAAGATGAGTCTTAAGTTGCAATTTATTGGAAAATCTTCCATCATGCTACTCTAAGTACATATATACATCTAGGTGTTATGACAAAAAAAAGTACAGCCCTCATTTTAAGGGGGGTGTGGGGGTGGGAATGTTGAGGAAAAGAATTAGTCCTTTCTTTGAGGATTGTCTGTACTATGTCTTCATAAACTACACACGAGTCCATTCATTTAAAATAATTGATTTTTATTCAAGTTTCCTTTTTATTAGGACACAAATGAAATGCCAAAAATCCAAATCCTCAGAGTTACCACACGTAGACAAAAGCTATAGGGGATTTTACATGTATGTAGGGAAACATTCACACTCGAATATTTTGACGAAAAACTTAGGTTATAAAAAATACTGGCTGGTCATAATAAGTACACTTTTTACACTTATTATGCATGGAGCATAGTTGGAAAATAGTTTTTAAACATAGTCACACTCCTGCGGTGGAGATGAAGACAAAAAAATATATATCGTTTTTGTTTGCGAGTCGCGTCTCTTCTCCATGGTGAATTTCTTCTCTCTCACCGTCAGATTTTGACCACAACAGAAGACTCTTTCTCTGAAATTAAGCTGCCAACTTTTGATTGACACTTTACACGGCAAGCATTACCCCAATGAAAATTATATACGTTCTATGGAAACTAAAAAGGTCTCTCTCACTCTCTCTCCGTCGTTCGTCTCAACTGATAGATCATCACATCGCAGAGATCACAGACAGACAGACAGAGAGAGAGAGATAGAGAGAGGGAGTTCTGAGCATATGGAAGGAAATTTTTCTTGCACATATGGAGAAAGGGAGAGAGTGAGAGAGAAAATATCAGAGGACCCCCAGAGTGTCGCATCAAATAGCTAGATAAAATTCTTACCAAAAACTTCCCGTTCCAGCTTACTTGAAACTCTCTAAGACTGACGCGTCATGCATCATATAATACACTTTTTACTCGTTTTTTTTTGTTTGTTACTTTGTACATTTCACATTTTATCTTTCATTCTCCTACTCATATCAATAACAATAAACTCCCTCCGCCATGTTTCTTACTCCAAGTCTCGAATCTACTTTGTAGTTTCTTTACTAGTCATATTTTTTAAGGAAAGCAGAAAAATATACGTCCCAAATCTTTCCTTTTCTTTATATATACCTATTTTCTAAATGGCTATTTTCACGAGGTTCATGACTTCTCATTCTCACTGCATATGACATCTTTTCCCTCTATTTCATTCTCTTTGTGCTACTACCGATATCTATAATTTACTTATACAAAATCTACTCCTTGTTTCTATAAAACACACGTCTAAAGCGCATATTATTATTATTATGTACCTTCATTGAGGATGATGTTGGACTATTTATATATGCATATACTTCATATACATATGCCGGACTTGTATTCATTGGTATTATAACATGTGACCATCGCACAAGATGATGAACTAATGAATATTATAGAGAAAGATCCAGCATTTTCTATTATCCATTTGGTAAAGTAGATGTTGGTTTGCTGACGTGGACACATGCCGTCAACTCTGCCTGTCCATCAAACCAATTCAATAGCCACCAATATGTCGACTGACGTTGAGAAAATCCCACCAAGGAAGTGAAGCATATATACATACATGCACGCCAACCTTCTTACCTACATACATAAATTCCCTACATGAGATATATAGATATAATAGATACATGTACGCAACGCATATGTACACATTTTACACATCCCCATGTTAGAATTCCCTTCTAGAATACAACTCGTATACACATATTCACTTCCCTACTCGACTCTCATGTCTATAACAAGAGCCTCGAATGATACACATCCTAAACGAGATAATTAACATAAAAGGATAAAGCACATCCATCCAGCCAGTAACAACTCGGTAAATAAATAGCATACACAATACACACACCACACAAAAAATCTCCATGAATAATGAGCAACGACGTATGTGTGTGTTGTGTAGTATTGTTAACACAAGACGAATGAGCCTAACGATCATAACAAGGAAACAAAAGAGTCCATGAAAACAGCAGCCATTGTTCCTCTCTCTCTCTCTCTCTCTCTCTCTCTCTCTCTCTATTGCTTCTACACTGCTACTATCTGTCTGTACTGCTACTACAACTAGAATATGTACAACCTCCAACACTTTTTGTCCTGCACCATTGCATATATTATTATAAAATACTGACTCAACTATGGTTATCCTATAGGACCATGAAAAACATCATGAAGACTCTGAGCATCTACTATTGGCTAATTGTCCACGGTTTGTGTGAACATAATAGACATTTATTATCTGCGACTATTACCAATTTTCTTCGATGATAGTCTTCATCTTGTGAGAGAGTTGCTCTGGCTGTGCACATGTATATGCATGTGCAAGTCGTACATAGGTAATCGTAAATAAACGGCGACCCATTAAAATCAGTATTCTCTATTCTCTATAGTGAGTTCTCTTACAAGTGTATTCAATAAGACTATTCTACCATTTTATGTTTATTAGACAAACGCAAAAGCATTCTCGTTGAAATGCGTGCGTGTGTAAGTACATATATACATAGTAATACATAGTAATACATACATATATGTATACATTTTTATTTACTAAAAGTATTCTCTCCATCTGTATGTGTACAGAGAGTACAGACGTAGGCAGAAAGAACATAAATGAATTGAATGCTAATGTATTCAGCTACTTGGAATTTAGTTATAAAGTAAGTAGCCACAAGACTTTGGTCAATCCATCTGATTCTAACGGCGGCTAAAGCTTTTAGTACTCAAAAATCTTTAGTCAGTCCTATCTTCACATGATGATGTACATTTTTTATAGAATTTACACATTTTGTCTAGTGTAGAGTCGAATGGTGAGAGGGAGAGAGAGAGAGAGAGAGAGATAGACAACATACTAAGAAAGTTGAATTATTTTGTTTCAAATGATTACATGTAGATTTGCCTTCCAAGCCTATGGTAGGAAGAGCACACATGTAGAGATGGAGAGTATAATTTGGATATAGATAGATGGATGAGTTTCATTTGCTATGTATTTAAATGAACATGTGATATCGTCGCCAAATAACGACTTGGTACTCCACAGGTGCTCCACATCAACAACCAAATAGCCGCAACGGCAGCAAGCAAGTTGAATACTACAAGAAGAAGAAAAACCTTTCCGTGGACGTTTTTTAACGATGACGCACGGTCTTTATCTTTATTTCTCCTTCACCGTCTAGGTAATAAATCTGCTCATGATAACATTGTTCAGATGAGCTGATTTCCTCGCAGAAGTCGTTTTCTTCTAATGCCTTGCTCGTCTGTCCAGATCAATATATACAAGTCACACAGCTTCCATTCAGCACGGAATCAACTACATTCTCAGCATCAGCATCAACATAATATATGCAAGGAAACAAGAAATACTTTTATATACTTATATATCATGATGATGATGAGGACTCTCTATAAGGCTACCAAACACTCATCTATACAAATCCCTCATTACTTTTATTCATTTACTACACAACTAACAAGTAAATGTCGTCTTGTACATTTACAACTGAATAACCAAGCCATCGCATCTTACATATCTTCCCTTCATATTCTGCAAAATTGTCACCTCCAAACTCACACAAACTCACACACACACATTTAATACTTTACTTAGTTAAGGTACACACATAATATGTATTACTCACTATTACTGATATTCAATGAACTCGTGTCCCGAGCAACCTATATTGCAACTCCATATATACAAATACACATCTACACACGAGAAAATATATTTTGAAATCAAATAAATGAAAGACTGTATTAAAAGTAGTCAGGAAAACATCACGGACGAGACGAGAATATTTCTAATCCTTGTTCAACCCACAAGTTTCTTTCTGTTTGATCATGATCATTATGTGCGATCTAATGAGAATGAGATATTTAAGCTGACGTACTTGTCAATTCTTCACCTTTAATTCAGAGAGAGAGAGAGAGCACTGTACGCAATTAACTGACAATCATATACAAAGAGTGAGATTATTCTCTGTATCATTTGCCCTTATCCTAAATTCACAGTTAAACTAACGATAAGTACACGAATCAAGTAGAAAAAAAACAGTAAAAGTTTGCCAGTTGACAAAAACAAAAAATCCAATAATTCCATCGCTGTGTAATTCTTTCAAATTCTATGACTATACTCAATACCACCAATAAGTACCATCAAATGGACTATAGATAAAGTGCACAGATACCCTATGAGCGATTTCAATAAGAAGTAAAGAAGCACAACAATGTAAACTTAATGATGTTCATCTTTCTCAAAAATCATTTCCTTTCCAAATCGACATCGACAAACTCGCTAAAGATTAAGGTAGAGAAAAAATTCTTTCTCTCTCTATTGATATTTACTATGGCATTCAATCGAGAAATGGCTGTCCCAGCCTTTGAAACCTGTAATTGTAATTCAGTAAGTGGCTGAGCTCTAAACCGTTGATGGAAATCACATCCTTTTTTTTTCTCTTCTCCTTCTAAATGTCTGTCTAACAGTGAATTGTGTGGATGGCTAACATCTTTCCACATCCTTAACACCACATAACTCATTAATTAACCGACTAACAATATTAAGACTAAAACATTTTAAACGCTTAAATGTTAAATGCTCGTCATTTTTTCGCACTCGCTCAGTAATCAATACTTTTTGGAACTGGATTATAGAAGTGAAGAGGAGAGCAAGAGAAGGGAAAGAGAACAGGGAACGTTTATGATTTAGACTACTCCACTCAACTCATTGTCAGTGCTCAACGTGTACATCCGACCAGCTTATTGACGAAGCATAAAAATGTTCAAGTCTGTCCAAAGGCTGTGTGTCGGCAAATATCAAATACAAAAACAAAACAAGAGTCTCACGTGAACACAAAGTCAATAAGGATAATTGGACAGTTTGAAAAGCATTCACGCCGTGCGAGAACCTATTTAACATGCAAAGTCATAATGAGTTCTTGTCAATGACTATAAACTGGCTCAGTTGGTGTTAACTATTGACTCTCTCTTCTTTCTTTCTTTCTCTCAAATATTCCAGTACGATCAAAAGTCTCCTACAAAGCCTTCGGTCTTTGTGGTTTTAAGTAAAACACAAGAGTTGAAATGTTTCTGCCATTTTCTCCAAGTAATAAAAAAAAAGCCTGTAGACTGAGTACAGATATTTCCATGAACCCCTGTGTACACATGTTTCACAATATATGTAACATATTTTGATGGATGAATTTATTTCCATAATGTACTTAAAACTGAAAATACATAAAACTCACAGTATACATCTCCTCATCTCCTCTTCAACTAACTCAAAATTAATATTTAAAAAAAAAAAAAATGTTCCCCTGGGTTTGGTTTGCCGGGAGCAGGCCAGAGCGACTATTTAAAAATTTTGGTATTTATTTGCCTGGCAAAAGTGTTGGTTGTTCAAAGACGTAAAGATTTTTTCCGAAAAGTCCATTAATTTTGATGAATAGATGCCACTGGGATCTCAGAGGGGGGTTTCTTTCCGTTTTACTCTTCGAGTTTAAGGGAGGAAACGAAAGGAAGGAGCGAACCAGAGTAGTCTCATTCTTATTGCACATGAGAACCAACACAAAATATTCTCAAATCTAATTTCATTGGCAAGTCAATGGATTAGGCGCAGCAGCCACAAACACACTGAGCAATGGCGAGCGAGTGAGCGAGAGAGAGAGGCAAAGAGCGAAAGAGATTAGACAAAACAATTGTGGCATACACACACATACATACACACGCACATATGGAGAATACATAGAGTAAGAGAGAGAGAGAGAGAGTCAACAAAATGAGAAAAATAAAAAATTCAAAACGATGAATGCAAAAGCAATAAAACGAGTGAATCTCATAAATTTAGACTAAATGAAATCTAAACTCATCAGGGGAAAATACATTAAATGTTTTTACTTTATGCTTTACTAATATTACTAATCTTCTTATAAGTTGATTGCATGTGTATGTACAAGCATGAGGGTACTTATCATATTAAATTACTTACGTATAAATATTTTACACGCGTAAAAAGCCAACTTGTTTTTTTTCTTTTCAGTCTTTTTTTTTGTACAGATACTCTGTGAGCTGAACAGTTGCAAACAAGATACTTCCCTAAAAACACATGCTGTTCTCCTTCATCTCCTCATGCTCAATATGTACTCAGAACGTATATAAATGTTCAGATTATGCCACCTACATTGGACGATCCACAGAGAGAGAGAGAGAGAGAATTGTACACTTTAAACCAGGAACAGGTTCAAAATGTTCAATTTTTTATAGTCTTATATTAATCTCACATTCAGAGAAAGTACAGACAGATACACACACACACACAGGACCGTCCACTCAATTCCACTGTAATATATTTATTTGCTCTTCTTCAAGAACTCAAGAAAGTTCCAACAATAACTTAATACTGTTAAAACTGTAAACAATACTCGATAGTCTATCAAACAAAAAAGTGATATGATTTTTCAAGTGTTTTAAATACTTGACCACAAGTTACAATCAACAAGTGGAAAACTTGTCGTTTACATATACTGAACATCTTCACAGATAATGTAATTCTTTCGCGGTCAAACATACGTGGCTTTGGCTTTGAGCTACTTATCATAGCCGCAACTTCATTTGATTTCTCACGATTAATTATATGTGCAAGTCTCTTCCCATTTTGAGTAACCAGCAAACTAAACAAAAATACAGATACCTCCAAATTGTATGTATGTATGTATATTATTGTATATATTATTATTATTATATGCAAATATGCATTTAGAACGGAGCAACCGGTCTCGCACTCACTCACTTTACACATTCAATATAATCCATATTCATATTTCCCCCATTAGTACAAGACTATATGAGCATTTTAGTTTGCCACCAAGTTTTTACATGATCATCATGATACAGTTTCCAAGTCACCGCCTACGTACTTTTTCTTTATCCATCTATGTAAATGCAATTCCTATATGCCATCACTTTTTTCGGGATCCAACTTCTATGCAACTGTTGATCACTTCTCTCTCTCTCTGTAGTTGTAACCTTTGAACTTTGCGTTTCCTCATCATCACACTATCCAAAATCCAAACCAAACCACCGTCGCATCATCATCATTATCATCATCATCATGGAAAATGATGGAAAAATCATAATATGCAATTCGTAATCCGTACATTTCATCTTCTTTACTTTAAATTACTTTGTCTTCTGTAATAAATATATATATATATATATATACATATTAACAGAAAACATGATGTGGAAGTGTAGTTTTAGTTTGCCTTTAGTGTGTAAAGTAATTCCTAAATCAGAACATACATATAGAGTTCTTGTGTTTACCACTCGTCTTGTTTTTATGTCCGCTCAAACTAATGTTCTAATAGTCTTGAACGCACTGCGAAAACAACACACACACACAGAATACATGCAATTCTCACTTGATGTACTTGTGTATGATCAAAATTTGAGTGGATTTTCATTCTGATACATACATATAGAAAAAGGTAAAAGGTATTCAAGGAAAGCAGAAAACAACAACACGCAGTTTTCTCGGCAACTTTGTGGCTAATTATCGAATTTTTGATGTTCATGCCATTTCCATTAATTTTCCAACAACGCCCACAACATGCACATGATGTAAATATACTTGCACTGAATGAAATCCCACTTGCTCTCTCTCTCTCTGTTTCCCTATACCATTTCCCTACCTTTCCCATCAAATCAGAAGATGTTTTTTCCTTCTTCGTTTGCCTCTGAAAAATTTGATTCTTCCTCTTGCTAATGCATGCACGATTCTCTCGTGGTTTCTCATATTCTTCCTTTCCAATGTTATACATTTAAACATTTTATACAATCATTATCATATTATGTGCAGAGTCTTTTAGAGGGATTTTTTATTTCTGTATGAAAGGGATTGTATAGTCGTTCTATATTCTATGAAATCACTGATGCAGTCGGATATTTGAACGAAATTCATTCAACGAATTACCGCAACGTATTAAAGTTACGTCAGAATAAATTCTCATTTATATTCAAAAGATATACAAATTTGGATATATATAGAAAAAATTTGAGACTTTGAATAATAACAAGGGTAAAGAATCATTTCTAAAAAGAACGAAAGAAAAAAATAAAGAAGAAAAATAAAAGTCTAAGGACAAGTCGCTAAATATTACCTTCACACATCAAATTTACAGATACTGTCAGATTTAGCAGCAAGATTTCCTCTTTTTTCTTCCATCATCTACACCCTTTTTATTCATGCACAGTAGGTAGGTCTAATGTCCAATGGTGATGGTTTCTGGATTACACTATGTATACGTGTACGGTCCAAGAAGACTAGTCTCATTAATTAACGCTATCCTTTAATGAACTAAAATTCACACCAAGTTCTTAATTTCCCTCCTCATCTCTCTCTCTCTCTCGCTCTCTTTTCCCAATTTAAATCCTACACTCATTTCATAAACTGTCAATCAATTTAACCATGGTTGGATTTTTCTACTTGATTCCCTCCTGATATGTTCTACTTCCATTTCATTTCACTCTCCACTTATGAATTATGCATTAAAATCTCTATACGTACTTGGATTTCCAGCAGAAGGAGACAAGAGAGAGAGAGAGAGAGAGAGAAACGTATTAAATAATTTAAGAGTAGATGCTAGAAGAAGAGCGGTTTTTAAAGAGATCTCAATTTAATAGGAATTACAAATGTGATTAGTTTCTGGTGCTGGTGTACAGTCATCAGTAGTTCAATGTAGTTTTGTACTGTACATACCTAATACCTACTTAATTTATACGTGCATCGTATGTGATTGAGGAGGGTGAGAGAGAGGGTCGGTCCATAGTGGAAGGAAGCATTCGTCTTTCAAGAGGGAGATCATGTGGCGGAGAAGAAGACGCGGCTTCAGAAACTCTCTCCAACGTGTACAGAAAGTGTAGATACTAATGAGAGGAATAACCAACGCGTTTTCCCAAATTTTACAAACTATAAGCTGAGACGTGTGGAGAGAAGGAATGAGCTCATAATGTGGTTCATTTAAAATGAAGACAGTTTACAGTTTTGCACTCATGATATATTATATTATATGGATGTGTGTGTATTGTGATCTGTGTACTCTCTGCTGCATATAGAGCCGTAAGATTGGAATGAGAAATACAACATTCAAAAGAAAATAAAACACAGAAACGTTTGTTTTTTTTTTTTTTTGTACACAAAAAAAGAGAAGAAAAAAAGAAAAACATATGAGAGCAGAAGAAGGGAGTTGGGAATAGGTAGAAAAAATGACGACATAACATGGTAGCTATAGTTAAGCTAGTAAATAATGAAAAATTTTCCAGTTGAAGACAAAAATATTTTAATATGAGAAGTGAAGAAACATGGAAAATTTATCAGGGGTGTCATCAACCAAGACCTTTCCCTCTTTTCTCTCTCTCTGTTCGTTCTATACCATTTAACTCCTCGAGAGTGTCTTCCTATATCTTTCTTTCTATACATGGGAGTTGAGTATATAAGCAATCGTGTGTCGGATGTAAAACTCAAGTTTACGAGCAAAAATTTGGGACAGCCAGGTGAAAATAATAGGAGAATCCTGACCCTAAATATCTTTTTGCCCCATACTCATCGTGTTATGATGTTTGTTACGTGAGTAAGTACGTTCGAAACGTTAAATTTCAACTTTGGTCCATTCTCTTACAGCTACATTAACAGCATATTATTTCCTCCTATCCTTTATGCTCAGGATTCAGGTAAATGTAGTCAATGCAAAAAAGGACAAAGTACCAGATGAAGTGAGAGAGAGAGAGAAATAGGAAGAAAAACTGACTGACTGTACAACGAGAGAGAGAGAGAGAGAGATAGAGAAATGTTTTTTCGCCATTAGATGAATTGTACACGGTGGAGTCGTATCATAAATAAGCTCTAACGTATGTCAACACGAAATTTTCAACTTGTAATTTTTGACATGCTTTACGATACGAGCTAGTTCGCTAGAAATGTGTCCACGAAGACATCCAAAATTTATGAACCAGATGCTCCTGCTCCGTTAACGCTTCTTGCATTTTCTTACTTCTCATAATACCCGAGTCGCTTATTCTTTCGTCTTTTTCTTTCCTGGCTATATGACTATGTGGGTATATCACATCTATGCACATCCGTTCACAGTCCTTGTTAACACTCATTTGTGTAAGTGTACCTACATGTATATGAATGCCTATTAGTTAGCTGAGCATCTCTCCATTTCTTTTTTCTCACCCTCCCCTCACGATTCCCACCTGTACAATTTTGACTGTATTTATTTTATTTTATTTATTTATTCTGGTGTTGGTGTGTCGTCTCCATGAACCCGCCGAGACTCAAGAAGAAGAAGAAGAAGAAGGGACTTCCTACTTGTCTACTTGTCCTTCGACCAACACCAAAAATTACTCTCGAGTTCTCACGCAATAATACAGCAGTCTGCTTATCTGATCACTTTCCACACCACATATGAACTTCACCACGGGAAAATCTCAGGCTTCTTCGACAGTTCTAATTCCATTATGACTGTGTCAGCCACAGATTATCAATACCACATATATATTTACCCATATTATATAGTACAATATTATATATGAAACTGGCAGTGGCGATAGTGGATATAATATCATGTACAGACGTTGCATGGATACATCAAATGAAACTTTACGTGCAACAACTTTACGTTTTCATTTCTCCAGCGTATATAGAATGAGAAAAGACAAGGGACTCTCGTCTTATCTTACATTTTTAATTACATACCTTCCTCAGCTCCTTTTTCACGTTTAATGTTACATCCAACCCCAGTTTCTTTTTATGCTCTTTATTTTTTCTTTCTCACTCGTCTCACCTTTGTAGATATCAGCAGCATAGGAGCAGCAGCAGCCAACAACCAGACAAAACAAACGGACACGAAACGAATTTGATGATGAACTCAACTTCAATTTTTGAATGTCTATCATTTTCTTCTATGTTCTTACTACGTATATAGTGCAGTCAAAACTCTCCACTCTTTAAAATTAAAAGAGCATCAAGAGGAGAGAAAACCTTGGATCTACAACACATAAATGGATTTTATGTTAAAATTTGGAGGAAAAAAAAACTTTCTAAGCTCCAAACTCCGAAACAGTATATAGAGGTGAGAGAGCGTCCGTTTTTTTCATGCTTTTCATAGGTTTGACTTTGAAAAGAAAATTGTGTATCCTCAATATCGGATTTGTATTCATACGCGTCTCCAAATTTTATAGAATAATGACATTTTTTGAATACTTGTAAAAATTATACGATTCAGCCATTGTGTGTGTGTGTGCTGTAAATAAATTTCGAGAGTAAAGAACATTGACAATCTCAAGAATCCATAGAACTCATAGCATATTATGATGTTTTTTAGTTTTTTTATTATTATGATTCCTCGCTTCCTTTCTTCCTTTTCTTCCATTCCTTGGGAAATGAATTACATTGCAGAGTTTTAGTGAAACAACTGTGTGTGTGCATTCCATCACGATTCTGGCAAAGTTCATCTCCGTAAAATATGACTCAAGAAAATGTGAATATAAAAATCCATGACTATTGGTCTGCCACTGACATCGTCTATGCAATGAAATGAAATACCTTTGGATAAGTGCAAGTGGATGATAAAAGAGAGAAAAATGTTTGAATCTCTATCGAGCATCCATTATTTTTTTCTCATCATATCCATCTTATGACACAAAGATTTCCTCGTATAAATTTCCTTCTGTCCTCTCCATCAGAGAATTCAAGTAGTCTTCTGAATAATAACAGCACCACAGCAGTTACCTACCTACCAAACTCCTCAACAATACTACGTGAAGCCATTACTTTAACGAATATGGAAGAAAACGGTAATTCTTACCGACCATCACTTTCCTTACACTTCTCTTCAGGAAAGGGCAGAATAAAAGTAATTTTCCGATTAAAAAAAAGAAGAAAATATAAATGATACTGTGCTTATACTGTAAAACTGGACGCTATACAAAATGTGAAGAAGATCAAAGTTATGCGACAGATGACCTGTACGTAAGTACGGACTCCAAATACAAATAAAATAAAATGTATGTAAAAAAAAGGGTTATGAAACAAAGACAAAAAAAATGCAACGATCAACAATAAAGATGATGAGGAATCATTGTGAATGTAGACAAGGAAAGAAAATAAAGTAGTTACAAGACAATGGTTTTGGAGTTTGGATGAAAATAGTGCAAGTATGTTCTCGTATGGATGAGAAATGTACATGAATATATCTGCACACACGTAAGTTTATGTGCTATTAGATATAGTAATGTCTGGAAATGGACATGATTCATGAACTCTTTGAAATTGAAGAGGAGCAAGTAGAAATTATGACTCTTTTGCACCCTCATCCCGTCTTGTCCATAAAAGGACTCCAAGTGGTTACCGCTCATTCAATCGGTCTACTTAGCCCTTTTCTGCCATTTACTTAACCAACCCTCAAACAATACTTAATGAAATTCTACTCTTTAATATATTTTTATGTATTCCATGTGATGGCATATTCAATTCTTTTAACTCTCACATTCTCGTCCTTTCTTAAGATATAAAATGCGCTCTATTTAGTCTGTACTCTGTACACTACTGTCCAGTGTACATTGTACATACATGATTCCTTACGTTTCTAATGTAAGAGTGAATGAAAAACACGGGTTCATTTATGCGTGTACAAGTGTACACGTATACACACAGAATCCAAATCGAAAAGTCAAAGAAACAAAAAGAAGAGAAAAGCCCTCGGCGAAGACTCCCCATGGGAAGTGGCCGATAGGAAATAATGAGAAAAATACTTACTTTATCACAGAATACTTTGATTTGGCAGTAAGCGCGGTGGAAAATGGGACAATTCGGGTCACGCGGGTCATCGTAGGTGTCGATTTGTAGATGAAGAGGCAGCCCCTGCACAAACAAACATACAAAAAAAAAAAAACATGACATTACATTTTATTGGGATTCTTCAACTCATTTCGATTCCCATCCTCATCAATCTCAATTACTTTGTTGAGCGCGAACTCAATCTATGAGCAGATTACACGCGGAAATAAAAATACAAGCAACAAAACATAACTTGAACATGTACAATCAACACACATCCATTCCCATTTATCTCCATTCACAAGGAAATTCTCATAGTCTGACGAATAATCTCAGTCAAAAAATCCAATTTGGAAGTACATAAATACAAAAATATGTATATATAATAATTAAATATTCATAAAAATCAACTTGTGTAAATTTGTCAAATAATTTTAAAGCTTTGATTTGTACGGGGCTCTTAATGCAACTGCATCCAAGCGTTTTCTAAAGGGCCCTCATTTTATACGCCATTATCATCATCTTTATTATGCACTCGTCTCCCTATTTATCAACTCCAGTAGAAGAAAGGAAGATGGAAAGAAAAAAATGGGATAATAAAAAGGCTCCCAGTCTCAGTCTGTGCATACAGGAATATGCATTCCCAATTTACCCGAGTGAACGGACTATTAACAACCCATGTTAATTCGTATATGAATGAATGTGAGGTGAGAGTATATGCAAGTATAGACTTTATATGTATTGCAATGATACCGGCGAGCGGACCCTCCGTGCCACACACACACACATATACACACACGGTTTCACTCCAAATACATAGGTAGTACCTATAATATTAGGTACATACAAGCTACTGCTTTAACGAGTCTCAAGCATGGAAATGGGCTCATAGGGATACATACAAAAACTCATTCACACAGTCCAGCACCGATGAATAGAAGAAATTTTTATAAAAATCCTCAAATTTTTTCGCATTCGTGTGGGAACGCATCTGGGGCCTTCGACCATCCTCTTTTCACTACAAGATCCGACTGTACACATACGCAATAATACAAATAAAGGAAAGCCAAGCTCAAGTTCTTTAGCCTTTTTTTTTTCGGACAGACGAGACGAGACGACAAGAGAGAAGGACAGAGAGAGAGAGAAAGAGAGAGGAAAGCAACTCATCAAATGATAATATATAATTTTTCTCTTGTGATTACGATTAGAGTATGATACATATGTATATAAGCAGGGAAAGAGAGAGACAGCTTCACTCACGCATTTAAATACAGACCCACAATACGACGGACATATATATGCAGACATATATATGCAAACACATACAAAGACACACACAACACACAGCACTGTGTGTTTTAACTGAAATCTATTTAGGAAAACTTTTTGATCATTTCCCACAAGAGATTAAATGGACACAAGGGAATGTTTTGTGTTTTACATTTTACATTTTTTATTTACTCCCATTTACCGGGCAGTGAAAAATGAAGGTGCTTCCTTACACTTACACTCTCTTTCTTCCTACATTCAAATGTTCTATTATGGACTTGGCCCTTTTGTGAGCAACTGGAAATGATTATAAAAAATTTGTGTATCATATCAAAAAGGTATCCAATGCAATGTAATGCATGTGATATGGTCATTATTTTGGGACTTCATCCCACCTTCTCCATGGGATAAAATTCCTCTCATTTCTCTTTGCCCTGTCCACACAAACAAGTCACACTCTTTCAAATTCTCCAAAGTTTATTAGCTGGGCATGTCTTGCCATTGTTATGATTTTGCAAAAAAAAAAAATTATATAAACTTTTGTGTGTACAGATATGAGTTCTGATAGCGTTTTGAATACTATCTGTATACAATTTACTACTATAATACACTGTAGATAAATCATTACCTACTTGTAACTATGAATCAGAGGGAAAACAGAAACACATTTTTTGAGGACAGTATACACACTCACATACATAACCATATAATTTCATACAGACATATCATCATCGCATCACAGAGTTACTTTTCCTACTACTCTCGGAACAGGAAAAATATATATTTCCATGATCGTCGGAAAGAGAGAGAGAGAGAGATATTTTGAAAACATTCTACAAGAAAGGTGTACATGGTAGATATTTTTAATGGTAATGGAAATTTCCTTCACTCTCAAGTTAAGAATTCTATTCTGAATCCTAAATTCTCACTACATTTTGTTTACTCTGCATATCATATAATGATGTACAGTGAGTCAGTGAGGAGTCTTAAGTAGGTACTTCCAAGGATTTCTCTCCAAAGTCATTTCCAGAGAGTACAATGAATTGTACAAAACGACGTGGGTCTTTTGATGTACATGTACATGTCATCAGGAGTCAGAATAGCGTGTCAAAGCAACAAGAAAAAAACAACAACCAGCAAGACATGCTAAAATAACCGTATCATTATATCTTCATAATAACAAGGTATAGCTAAAAGACTATCCTCTCCTTGCACGCAATTACTACACATTTCCATTTCTCCATGCATACAAACAAACACACACATGATCTAAAATGTCTCTATACTAACACATCCCCACACACACACAAACACACACAAATTGCGACTCTGTCTAACTGCAGCATAGGTACATTCGAATTTGAAAAAGCAAAATGAATTAGAAAGGAAATGATGAATATTAAATTCAAAATACTAGAGATTATTTTTGAATTACTGCAACTATCGAAGAGGGCAATTACAGAATACTTAACTCTGCTCTGTATATTTACGAGCATGATACTTTCCCCGCGGATTGATAACAGAATGTGTAGGATTAATCCATTTTATAGCTTTAATGGAGACAAAAAATGTGATAGCTATTTCTCACTTATTAGATTTATTATCAAATAAAAGTCAACATGATCAAAATTCTTTGTCCAAGTTCGGTGGTGAGAACCCTTAAAAGTCCATAATATATTTGGTATTCGGGTACAGCAGGTGATGGAGATATCATAATAAGAAATAAATGAAGACGGCTCAAGAGAAGGCATACAGGAGAAACGATAAATTCTTGAGAATCTCTCTCCGCTTATCATTAGTACTTTCTCTATCTCTCAAGTTACGGAGGAATCAACTGCTGGATAAAAACAGGAATAAAAATGTTGTATCAAAATTAAACTTGTGATGTACATTCACACACACACACACACACATCTACTTTTCTCATCTCATCTTCTTATTCTTTGGTTGTTTACTACACCCACATTTTGTTAATTCTAGTCCCAAAAAAGGTTGCTATAAGCAGAGAGGAATGGATTGCCAAACAATACACCCTTTTAATAATTATTATGGGCAAATAGTGATTATCAAGTTTGCAAAGTGAGATTATGTATAGATAAACGGGATTATTAGGATGAGATGGAGATGATATTGATGATGCCCTTCTGTAAGAAAAAAAACTACTATGCTGGCAGACATTGGTCAATAAAATTTGGTTAAGTTATAAATGTTTCTATATACAGATACGACGACGACGACTCACTACCAACAAGTCTGTTAGTTAATGCCTGTGTATAGACAGGGAGAGAGAGAGATCTTCTGTACGTGGAAAATATTTGATATTGGGGTAGAAGATGAAAAGAATGATACAAGATAAATTGGTTGATAGACATGATAGATCGAGATATCACAAGTTGAGTTAAACGCCAAAGAAAAGAATTTTGTTTCAATTCAAAGACAGAAAAAAAAAAAATTCAACACAATTAAACGACAGGTCAAAACTCAAAAGTGTTATTCGACAGTGGGTGAGTCAATGAGTGAATTAAAATTTAAAAGCAAGCCGAGGAGAGTGACACTCGATTTCTTGCCTTTTATGAGGTGAGGAAATGCTTGTTGTCTCAAAGACATTTATATAAATGTCCAAATCACATCACACAGCACACAGACGGACGACGGACACATCTAATATTTGTGCAACTCGAGTTGGTTCACTGTCAACGCAGTCAATGCATTGCAATGGGGGGAGACAGAACAAAATGAATAGATACATGGATACATTTGGTTGTGCATAAAAAGTATTCCACAGTTCCAAGTTCATTTCACATGTACAGATATTAGACTACATGTTGGCCATATTAGGACCTTCTTCTTCGTCGTCGTCGTATTCTTCTTCTCAAGCAAACCCCGCCATCCTCCTATTTATTTAATGCGTCACAATATAAATCTAGTCGATTCGTCTCAACCAACTATTGCCTATAACAAGGTATGCATCACTTTCTTCTTGGTCTTCCTCTCCGTTTTCTTCTGTATAGATCCTCAAGTCTTGGAGCAGGTATCATCAACTAAAAATCCACGTCTCGTTCACTCTCTCACTCTCTCTCGTTCTTTCCCTCTACATTCGCCAGTCAACCATGAAGATCTTAAAACTTCAGAGAGAAAATAAAGCAAACCATAAAAAAAGAAATATGTTCATAGTCATAAGACTACGAGCTGCGTAAGTAAGAAAGAAAATATTTCCTAAAGCTCTTGATGTCCAGAAGATTTTTAAAAAAAAATCTCGTATCATCTTCAACTCGGCTCTGTCTGTACTCACACAAATATGCCTAACAATGCACAAATGACAATAATTTTTTTTTGCATCTTCTCTCTCGCTCCTCTCAATCTCCTCTTGCTAGTCTTTTTTTGCCGCTCAAGTGCATGAGTGTATGTGATTGTGGACTATTCCTTGGCTGTCCATACACATTCAATTTATGCAAATTTCCAATTAAGTCAATGTCAATCATGAAGACCTTAAAGTTTCAGATGTGACACGGCGAGAAAAAACTCGTTTGATAGCAAGCCAAAAAATACCTTGTGAGCCCTCAGTTGAGCAAATAAATGTAGAGAGAGAGAGAGAGAGAGAGAGAGAGAGAGAGAGAGAGAGAGAGAGAGAGAGAGAGAGAGAGAAAAGAGGATTACAGTCTCATTCCTTTTTTCTTTTTACAACCAACCAACAGTCAGCCTCTCTCTCTCTCTTTCTGTATCCAACAAGAAATTGTCATCTTATCTATCGTCTTTCGAAACGACCAAAAAGATTTTCTTCCATCTACTTAACGTCAAGTACATATGAAATCTATACATATAAAAAGCACCAACAACTCTCTCGCCTGTCTATCGGCAATGACAGCAATCCTTCATCATGGATCCTTCGTCGTCTTATCCATAATCACACAAATACACATAGAAACAACAGAGTCAGAGTTCATATATATATATGTATATGAGCAGTGCTCAAGTTAAAGCATACTATACTTATCGTTAAACATAGCTGCGTATAGATTTAAATTTTTTACACATTCATTCTCTGTCCAAGCATAACCGTCCAAATTCCATACATATTTACTATATGTATTTGTGTCCATTTCCCATCAGCGTCAGCGATCACAATCACCCATCATATCATACGAAATTTCTTTCAAAGAGAATTAACGACAACGATGAATATGAGAGAGCAAACTCACCTTTACGCCTTTTTGACTGCTGAAATCTGTACTGAGACATTGGACTGCGACGTTGATCTGCAACAACACACAAAAAAACATCCATGTCATTTTATTATTCACAAATAAATATCAAAATACGCAAAATAATAAAATATATATACAATAAAATAAACTAATCTATATCTATACGTACTTTATATTATCAAGTCGAGAGATAAAGGCTAAAAGATTTAGGAATGGAACTGGGGGGAGTGTATAAACAACACACACTGCGTAAAACTTCAGTAAATTTCATTTTCAAACGCTTGGCAATTAATTTTAATTAATTGGCAATAGAACTGTGAGCACTTTGACAGGGTGTGAGTAATAAAAATTAATTATTTAATTTCATTATTATCATTATTTTTCAAAAGTAAATTAATTCAAATGTCATCAAAAGATGAATGAATCAAATTGGAAATTGAAAATATTCAAATTACATGCAAAAAAAAAAGTGAAATAAAATAAAATGATATCCATGTTTCCATTCAATCTGAGAGTTTCACACACAATCTAATTACATTACAGTAACATTTTGATATTCATTGATTTATTCAAATGAGTTTTCAGAATGGCCTAAAACCACAAACGTAAAATTGTGTAGACTTTCATGCGTTGTCAATTAAGAATATGTAGTAGCTCCTTTTTAAATTTACATTTTATCTCCCTTGTAGAATTGACTCGAGAGCTTTATACAATTCATTGAATAGAATGGGAGAAAGCCCAATTATTATGTCGAAAAAAACCCAGAGAAGACCAAGAGAGTTAAAATGGAAAATAAATTGGTCTCTAATTTTAATGAGAGCTCAACGAGGAGCGCACACATTTACACACACACACACACACAGTGAACAGTAGAATATTCAAAGGATGGAGGTTTCTGGGCATGTAATCAGTCTAATGATTCGTGTAAACATAAAAACAGAAGCATTCTCTCTCTCATTTTAAAATATTCTATCCCGGAAATTTATTCAACCACAGTAGAAAATAGAACATAAAATTAAACATGATATTACAAAATCCTTCCATGTTTATTGCGAGTTGTACAAGCAATTCATACATATTATTATTATATTTTTTGGACGAGAAAAAGAAATGACGAAGAGTGTTTCTCAAACAGTAGCAAAGGGGCAATATGACCTAAGGCTCTATCATTTGTGCTCTTTTGTAAAACTTGCTTGTCTCTCTACATACGTACTGAACATCATGTTAAAATCCCATTGAAATCTTACAACTTGTACTCGTATACACTCTCATCATTCCTCCGACTCCAACGACACGTGAAATACACTCAAAAGTCAATCGGATTCAAAGTTGAAAAAACACACTAATGAACAGATATAGATAATTGATCTTTAATCCCAAATTCAACACTATATAGCTCAACGAAATCTAGAGAGAACGAATGATTACAACTTTTTGTGTAGTTGTTGTTGTTGTCATTATTATTACCATTAGCCATTGTATACAGAAAAAGACGAGAGAAAAGAGAGTAAAGTCTAAGATTTGAACTCTCGGCTCTTATACTCTCATCTCGCTGGAACATTGGAATCAAAATCATCCTGTCCCATTATATAAACTAACCCTCAGCTGTCTCTCCTTTCATCATCATCATCATCATCATGTACTAGGTATCTGTATCGGTTTAATTAGACATGCAACAGTCAAACTACAATGGATATTATAATCATCAGTGTACTGATATGTACATTAAATACGGAGCAACTACGAGGGCCATTTCTCCCAAGTCATATATATATCCATCTTTATATGTACGTAATACGTATATTTTACATGCAATGATAATGTATTATAGTTTAATAGTATCACCTACAAAAATCTACTATAATCACATGAGAACATGCGTATGCGTAAATTGTATGTTCACTTGAATGCACGCAGTTACGTGCGTTGCTTACTTATGCACTATTTTTCTCGTATTATTCTGGGCAGAGTGGAAAAAAAATTGAGGGAAATAATAATAAAAGCAACACACATTCTAAACTTTGGATCAAAATTCATTCACAGAGACGAGAAGGAAAGATAGATGGGTACATAAAACAGGCGGATCGACGGGAATCTAATCAACATGATGTAGAGTAGAGTTTTATTTGTACACTTTGGACTTTGGTTTTCCATTGTGACTCAGAGTTTTTACCTTTCTTCAAATTTCTCCCAAATTCTCCTTTTTCCAATTAACCTTTTATTCGATACAACCCAAAATTTAATACTTTGTCCATCCAACGACTTGAATGTCCATTTTATACATTGTTCAATGCTCCTTAACCATATTTACATGATGGATTTTTTTTTTCTCGTCTTCTCGTTCTCCTTCTCGTCATTCTGGACAAGTGAACAAGAGAGCTGAAATCTGAAACTGCAGTCACTCTCTCTCTCTCTTTCTCTCTACTATAACCATAGTATAAAATCAGATAGACAACCCATCAAACTTGAGGCTCTTGCGTAGTTTGTACTGTGGATTCTATCTGTATAGAAGAAGAAGAAGAAAATCATTCGATCCCAATGAAACCCACGCCAAAGCCAAAGTGAAGGTGATGCTAATGATGAGAGTACAAGAGAGCAAGACGAAATGATGCGTGCATGCATGATTTTTTGATAAACAATTGATAATTTGATTGGAAAGGTTTGAATATTATTTAACAGAGATTAAATTCTCAGTGAATTAAGTTGGACGAACGTATAGAAGAAGAAGTACAAAAAATGGAAAATAAAATGGTCAGCTCAGGTTAATCATTAATTAAAGGAGGAAGGAATGTACAGATACGTCAATGTACACTGTTCACGATAGGCAAAAGGCAGGGATATACTTTGAAGTCATGTGCCAAATATTGAAAATTCATTACGTCATGATTTAATTCTTGGCCTTGGATGTGTCTACTACTATCACAGGGCATTAAATTTGTCAGCAGCATACACGCAGACCAGGAGCCACATTCTCAATCTCGCTCGCTCTCTATCTATACATACTTTATTTTATTCTTTCTCTCTCTCTCTCTCTCTCTGTTTTATTGCCTACCTATACCAAAGTTTTCTGCTCCGAGTCATAATATGCCTTGTCAATGTTCCATTCCAGCTCTATAGTACTCATGGATAAAATGGAATACCTCGTAAGTGGTCATGGTAATTTATACTATGTACACTATGTACAGAGTTGCATAAAAATTCAATGTGTAAAGACACCAGTCAGAATCATTTCATTTAATTCTCAAATTCACAGCAAGTGGACTGGACTTGAGAAAGAAATTGACTATTTCAATCCTTTTCATACACACTCACACACATACGATACATGGCAGCAATACTTTATAGAATATTCTCAAGACAAAGATCTAGCTGGGAGAGAGAGAGAGAGAAAAAAAATTAAATTTTCACTTGGTCTTTTTTCCAGAATAAAATATCCACGCTCGAATATATATTAAATTCACTTGCAAAGGAATTAAGTGTGGCACTTTGGAAGCAGATCACGTTCACCTAACTTCCGCTCATTACACTATCAATTGCTCTCTCGCTCTCTCTCGTCTTTGCTCGTCTTCTTCATAAACTTGTATATATTGTTGCTTTCCGGGGCTTAAACCTCGCCCTTAAACTATACCTATATACACAACTCCCTTCTCTAATCTCAAAAATTATTTCAATGCCTCCAGACATCTTATACTCCTGTGCCCAGCACATACATATAGGTACACGCCTGGCCCTTACTCTTTACTCTTCACTCGTTACTCCCGATACAAATTTTGAGATCCTTTCAACTAACTCCTCTCCTGCTCCTACCTTTGAGTTTGGATTTTTCTTAAATCCGTGTAATTCTAGATATTACTCAACTCTTTATACAAGTCCTTCATTTTAAATGTGTATTAAAAGGCTCCATGAGAATCTCCCCCATTTATATTTGATTCTACTCCATTCTCGTTTTTTTTGTATACAGACAGTTGACCCTTCACATTCATACGGTACCGTCATCAAGGGAAACGACATGAATTGTACAAACACACGAGAGCCTCCTCTCAAATACTTACTCGATAGAAACCTCAGAAAGTCGGAAACTAACCAGCAAATGTAGACAAGACACCCAACTCTATATGGAAAAACAAAACTACATGAAGCTTTTTTCATCTATCTGTAGTACAATAAAATGTACACAGACACAAACACAGTGCACACGCATGTAGGGATGCATGAAATCAAAATATAAACCCTTATCAACTTGAAAGTACCTCACCTGTGATTGCCCTCAGCCTAATTATTCCATAAAATTGAAATTTCACTCTACCCACCACCATCACCACCAATATCTAAATTCTACCGACGCCGCCGTCACCAAAGGACGAGAGAGACGGCCCCCTCTCTCTCACGTGTAAATACAAAGCACACGGAAAAAAATAACAAGGAGAGAGAGAGAGAGAGAGAGAGAGAGAGAGAGAGAGAGAAGGACCATGTAGACATGTAGACTTTTCGACTCTCATTAGAAATTTACTTTTTCACGGATCATGATTATCTTCATCGAGTGAATAAAAAGTGGGTAGGCTTAAGTTTTCGAGTGCGCCTAGACTGCACATCACATTTCATGCTTTAATCCAACTCTCTCTCTCTATATGTGTATCATACTTATCCATCTCGGAGCCGAATATAGAAAGGAGAGAGAGAGAGAACGAGAACGAGGGAGACAGTTAAGAGAGCCATAAACTTGGTCGTGGACCATACAGAACAGATAACATGTAGGTATACTTATACTTCGATAAGACACAAAATAGAGAAAATATAAATACATTTGAAAAAATAAAATACTTAATTTTTTTCCCTGTATAGTGTATGTACAGGGAATTTATTGCAGGACGAGAAATAATAGAAACCAGAGAAGAAACAATGATTTTTCATGCGAAACCAAATGTATATGTAATTCATTTGTGTGCAGAGAGAGCCGAGTGCCGAGTGCCCACATCATATTTTGAATTGGTTAAAAGAAAACTTGGGTGTTGTAAGAAATGTTCTAAATTTGACCACAAATGATCTCCAAGATTTTTTTCCCTCTAGCACTCTTTTCTCAACACGTTTCAACGAACCGGCATTTGTCTTATGTGGAGTCTTTTTCTTCTTCTATTCCTCATGTGTAAAACAATACATAATAGTACATTACATTGTGTACACACACAAATATTATACTATCTGTACTACTTATGTACAGACTCCATGAGAATCAAAGCCAAAGGGATTGTTGGTCGAGTGCTGGATGGACTGCAACAAACAATCCGAGTAGCCACATCACATATACGAAATGGTATGAAAAATATGTTATCGAGAATTCACCCACTGTTTTAATGCTACCAGGATGGCCTTTGGTTCTTGCCATAAAGTATTGAAATGTCGAGCGTCTGTTGCGGGCAACCCACCTGTTGCTCCTGTCTCTCTCTCTCTCTCTCTGCACTAGGCTGGGTTCTTTCCATCGTAGAGTTGGAATAAAATTGGAACCTGTTGCTTCTCAGAAATGGATCCTATTTTTTTCTCATATTCATTTTGCTATATATTCTCAATTACTCGTCCTTGTTCTCCTTCCCTTTCTGCTACTCGCTCACTCACTACGATACTCAGCCAATTTGAACCCATATAAAACGTTAAACTCTGAAAACTTTTCCCTGCGATTAAATTATATGGGGAAAAAAACTATCTATAAAAAAATTATTAACTAGTCCTCCCGTCCGGATTTATATATGAATATGAATCGCACTGCATACCTATACAGATAGTCAAGTAATGAATTACTTACTTTTTCCAGGCTCTGTGTGTATCTATGTGTATGGAAATGGGAATGGATGTACATTGTACATGGAGAATTTATGAAATATTTGTGAAAGGGAAAATGCATATCTGACGACGTGTCTTCTACCCTGTTGCTTCCCTCGTGAAGTGAGTACTGCAGTGACTAGCAGTAGTTATTTAGTAGTCTCAAGAAATTTACGGCGTGTGATAGAAAAGAGAACGCAGAGCAAAGCAAGAGAGAGAAGTAAAAAAGACTCGGAACATCTTTGCTTATATCTTTCTCTCTTTCTTTCTCTCTCTCTGTCTGATGACTCTGCTAACTAATGTTGTGTTCTCTCTTCTCTCTGATAGATACATGGAGAAGGAAAGACGGGAAAAAGAAGGCGTTTCTCAACTCTAACATAACTTATAGTCATAACCCATATAATTACGTTAATAGTGTAATTTCACTTCGATAATTACCTTTGCGGAGCTTTCAAGGGGG
The DNA here is from genome assembly GCA_034699125.1 of Gisinianus flammeolus. Taxonomy (NCBI): domain Eukaryota; kingdom Metazoa; phylum Arthropoda; class Collembola; order Symphypleona; family Katiannidae; genus Gisinianus; species Gisinianus flammeolus. The sequence goes on along the minus strand of JAIUND010000077.1, from coordinate 79,977 downwards.
TTCCAATAGATTGCAATGGCGTTGTGTGCTATCTCATCAATGCAACCAACCAGTCCGACACTGTTCTTTGTATCTGAAAGACCACAACAAAAAAAATTATACATATATATATACATCCAAAAGTGTACATTAAATCATCAAAGTGCTAACAGGAAAAAATTCATTTAATATATAAATATGAGACATCAGGTGTGTGCAAAATGAGTGAGTCAACATCAACATCCTCAACATGGTCGTTCGGTGATCATCTTAAGAATTCCTTGAGAGTTCCCAAAAATCCTCCCTCTTGTAAATTCAAATTCTCTCTCTCTCTCTCTCTCTCTCTCTCTCAAAAAACTTTTAATAGATTTTTTGAATAAATTGAACATTGAACTATGTTGAGTAAGTTTAAATTTTTTTTGTATATAAGTGAGAGAAGTTTAAAAAAGTTTTACATAACTCGCTAATTATTTTGATGATTTACTATAAGACTGAATAAATTCCCAATTATAATCTGTTTGACATGTTCACAGAGAAGAGTCAGGCCATCAGGGTTGGGCATAGTTCAATTCATGGAAAAGCAACTTGACTATTCACAATATTCACAAGTATGAAATGGCAAATGGCTCGTCCTCAAAAGACAATTGAGAAAGAGTCTCAACCGGCAAACGTAACCCACACGTCACGAACATTTATTTGAGAGAGAATTTTATCAAGTCTCTCAAAATTAAATTTATTTCCAGTTGAATGAAAACACTTAAATCTTGTACAGTGTTCTTTTCCCTATTGGAGTGTACGATACAAATACACACACAAGGTATTAATTAATTAGACTGTCTATCTGCCTGCCTGCGTGTGTGTTTGCTTGTTTGTTTGTGTGGAAACTTAATGTGTCCAGAGAGAGAGAGAAAGAGAGAGAGAGAGTGCGGAATCCCTACGTTGAAGCAAACCAACATTGTCCATTGATAAGGATCAGTATGTACGTTGCAATTATAATAAGTCATTTATGCTTCAGCATTCGATGATACCATTACACAGTCCATAGATTATCCTGAGACATTTTTTACTCCAATCTAAAACGAAATATCCTTATAGGCTCATTCCTTCCTTTTTTGCAATGACTTTTTAGTCTCACTCATGACGCTTAGGTATGCAAATGTATCCATACAAAATTTCTCTATACACCGTCAGACTTTCGTGGAGTAAAAATGCTGAGAAACATGGTGCACGGAATACTATACAAGATTTTTAACGAGTGATGGATGAACTTGAATTCCACAAGTAACAAACAATTAATCAAGTTCAGAAACGATAAAACGAAGCATTATATTTCACACATATACACACACAGAGTACACACACATACGCACATTACACACATATACACACACAGAGTACACACACATACGCACATTACACACGCTTACTCACCACCACAGACACAACAGACAAACAGACAACGTTAATTGTAGAGCTTCCTATTGTGCTCTCAAGCTCTCATCATACCAGTGACTTAATTAAAATTGCAATAAACATTTCCTCTCTGATTTTATGAGAAATTTTAAGGCTACGTACATGCCCGTGCATGAAATATTAAATCCATTAAACATCCAATCTATGTAAACCTACTATTTTTTTCTCTGACTTTAGAAGGGAAAAGAGATAAGAAGAGATTATTGTCAGATTTCAACTTTAATTCCAACTCAACTCCGTAGCATTAGTGTACACTGTGTGTGCAAATAGTTTCTTTTTATAATTGTAACAAATAATAAGATTTTTTTTTTTGGGGGGGGGGGGCAGAGTCAAGAGAAAAAAACTAGTGACCATTTCTAGTTGGATGCAGAGAACATACTAAATTTAATGCAGTTGCAGACAAACTAATAATAATACCTACGATTGTACAATTCTAACTAAGTTATAGTTGATTGTTTGTGTATATGTGTATACTTGCACATAAACAATCAACAAAGCTCAAAAAAAAAATGTATGCGGGTATGGCCATTGAGCCCAAAGGCCGACTTGCCAGTCATAATTTTAAACCCGATACAATCTGTTGAGTTCGAGTAGGTGAAGTAGTAGAAGGAGGTAAAACTCTTTGGGAATAAGAGAGAGAGAGAAAGAATAAGAATAAAAGAGAGAGAGAGGGAGAGGAAACCAAACCAAAAAATAATACTGGCAAATAGTCCGAGTAAGCTACAAAAGGAAAGAGATGGCTCAGAATGATAAGATTCGGTTCCAACTTAAAAAGTCAGACACCATGCCATCATCCTCCCATCGCATCGCCTTCATTTCTATTTATTTTTTTCCCCTTCACGTTTACTCCCAAACTCCCAACTACAAGCGAGAGAAAAAGAATTTAACTTTTACAGCCAATTCATGCCATGTTATTCTTTAACTTCTTTTTCCACTTCCCATTCTCAAAACCTCCTGTCTCTCTCCGTCGCTCCTCGTCATCAAGACACTCCGAGAAAAGATCAAACTTGGCGATTGTCTTTTTTCCTTTAAACTTGAATACATACGACATACACCAATACTGGTAAGTAATGTAAAAGTGTAGGCACACGTTTCTCATGAATGTACGTACGTATACCTATCCTTATTACGCATTCACTGGATGCTCTCCCTCTAACTACACGACTTTTACTCTCAAACGACTCAAACTCCAACATGTACATACACACACAGGAAAGCTCTAAGAACTCTTCACAATTTCCCCAAAAATTCTCACCACAAAAAAAAAACATCCCAATCCGAGTCTAATTCTAAAATGCCTACAATATCATAAACCATGTTTGCATCCGTATTTTTATTGTCAGGACAACTCGGTTGGACAATAGAAAACCCCCAAAAGTGGAAGCATTAGAATTGATTTCCAGCCACCATTCAGTATTAAAAATTCCTTCACTTCCCTCTTAACGATTAATCCCTGTACGTGAGAACGAGAATAATTGCCGCCTTAAAACATTATCGCGTGTGTGTGGATGTGTGTGTGTGTAGGCTTTGCTCACTATATATTTCCCTGTACATCTTCTTGGACTGTACAAATCTTAATGTACACAGATAGAAAGCAAGAAAGAAGAAGAGAGGGGAGAAGATACAGAAAGGGAAAAAGCTCAAAATGTCAATTTGATGGCAGAAACACGTACATAAGTTATGTTTGCAATCGGCGGAAATTGGGAAGGAAAAAAGAGAGACAGAGAGTGAGAGAGAGAGAGAGAGATAGAAGTCAGAGAGCTCATCCGCCTCATCAGATTCCGATCAAAGTACAAGATTAGGTGCTCAACTTGGATGTATGTGTTTGTGCGGGATTCGTGCATAAATTTCATAATAAATAGTGACATTTGTTAAGGTAAATGGGAGGTGAGTGTGGATGTGGATTTCATGAGAATCAGATTGAACAGAGTCTGTGGCACTCTGTTACATGGAGTAAGTCAGACTATAGTTTTCAGACTACAGGGGATAATCGTTCCAACAAGCTCAAATAACCGCTGCGTTCCAAAAAGTTGTGTCTCTCTGGAAAGATGGTATGCATGTAGAATAGAGAATAATAGGTATTCCTCTGTATGGGTGCTCACTACATTGGAATATATACCGTATAAATTAGATAAGATAGAAAGAAAATAGAAGGCATCATGGGCTTGGTTCTGTCTTTCTTTCTTTCTTTCTCTCCGTCTCTCTCTCTCTCTCTCTCCTCCTCGCTATGTCCATGTCAGATGGGTAAGGGCGATAGAATGAGAGGATGATAGTGGATGGCGATGTCGATCGAAATAATTAAAGTAAACAGGAGCAGCAGCATTTCAGAGTCGCGCATCTCATTGATATTCCATTCGCGGAAAATTGCCGCTGAGGAGGAATCAATTCTTTTGGCAAAAAAGAGTTATGATGGGAAGAGAAGGAGAGAAAGAGAGAGAGAGAGAGATTGAGAAGATGCTGACCAGTGTATGGAGATTAAAGGGGTTAGTCTAGAGTCTACGACTATACGTACAAGCAAGCTAGTACAAGAGTATCTGTCTGTACAGCGTGGAATATACTCGGAGCTTTTTACTCCTCTCTCCACAGTACACAGAGCCCAAATGACTAGTGACTAGTGAACACACACAAGAGACTCGTACACAGATGATGACGATGATGACCAAGACGACTAGGATTGGGGATATTCCCTAGAAAACATGTAAACTGTAATGTGGTAAATTGAAGACAGGGGATCCAATGGACTGTAAAAAAGCCCCAAAAAGGTCAGGTGAATGAACTGAACCGACTTGAAGCCACCGATGACTTGACTCAAGAGTTAGACAAAAACAGTTTCCCTCATCGTAAAAATTGGCACATGTACGGGGAAAAAAATTATACGACTTGATTGCACACATCACTCAGACACCACCATTGTTGCATTAAGTCTTTATCCTGTACCTTTCCTATGTATATGTACATCTAACACTATACACACTCAGTTCCTCCACCGTGTACCACAACTTTTGCAATTCATCATCTATACAGAATCCAATCCAGATTTCATAGCAAACACATCCATCCATCGTTGTACAGTGATACTCTCACTGTAATGACTCGACCGTCAGACATGTCTTCTATTATTTTACTTCCTACTCTTAATTTTTACATGTAGGCTAACAGTAATAAGCAATTCTGTTCCTGTGTAACACTCTCAGTACATTTATATATATATCTGTCTGTCTGTCTGTACATTGATATACCCACCAATCCGTTTTCGACACACCAAAACATTAAACCCTTTTCAAACCATCATTTGGTGTAAAATCAAAATCTAAAGCCCATGTTTAAAAATCTTGATAAATCTTTTAATATTCTCCCTCCAAAAAGAAAGCATACAGACAAAAAAAATTATATGATACCCGTAGACACAAATGTTTACTTCGAGTGTGTTCTGACTTTTGTCTCTGTCTGTGGTTCCCCTTCACAGTAGACATGCTATTATTTTCTATTTAAATGATCCAGAGGAAATCACTCGGTATACTACGCATGGTAAGCTTTACTATGTATTTGAGGTGTATTAGTTTATATGAAGTCCATACACATATGTACAGTAATAAAATGATTTGATTCGAAAGAGGGAACCGAGAGAAAAAAACTAAAAAAGATATGTATAACCAAGGAACGCACCCAAAGCTAATGGCCAAGTACAAAATGTGTGTATACATGATGATTTTATTTTATACACCCCAAAAATACTATGGGAAAGAGAGAATGATACAAAAGTGTGTGTTTGAATTCATGGTAAATACAACAAAATAAAGAAAAGTTATTACATAAGATGATGAGGAATTAAAGAAATTTAGAAGATGGATAATATTACGAGAGGAGAGAAAGAAAGAGAGAGAGAGAGAGAGAGACGAGCGGAACAGATAGAAAGAGAGCACATAGTGCTAATAAATATAATGTGGCAGTCACTCTCTTTTTATCAGAAATTGAGTAGCCTCAGAGAAACATAATGATATTCTTGTACTGTATAATTTGGAGCAATTGGAAATTCTCAAACGTTTCGTTCCTTCAAGCTATCCGTGATCCGTACATTTTTTCATTCTTGATTTGGAAAATCACACACACAGCCACAAACACACATTCATCTAAACTATCTCTATCTATCTCTCTATTCTATCTATCCATCTGTCCCTAATTCATTTCATACATTTTACAAGCATACACATATATGTATATACAGATATATATATGTGTGTGTGTATGTACACTCACACACATAAAATTCTTCTCTCAGCTCTGTCTTATCCTTTTATTTCTCATTTCTTAAAAATTCTCAGGACTATTTTTTTGTTCTTCTTCCCTCAAATCCCACACCCCAATGATAATAATTAAGCGCAATCACTGCGTCTCATGTTTGGTCTTACCTGCATCCAATATCCGTTGTTTGACCGAGTGTTGACGTCCATGCCAAAATTGCCACGCTTTGATTTCGTCTTCGGGAGACTTTTCTTCTCGAAAAACCAGCATCACCACCGTCTACAATTATAACACACAACATACACATTTTTTTTATTATTCTCTCACATTCCAATCAAATCTACACCAGCCATGTTCATCCGTTATACATATTCACGTTTCCACCACTTTTATGCCATTTCTTCAATTCTTTAACACCTCCTCATTTTCATGCCACAGTCACGTAGTCAAATCAAATCACAAGTAAAATTATCACAAAAATACATTTATTTTCCTCTCAGTCAAGTTGTTTTTCGTCATAAACAAATGTACAACATAGAACACCAATACCAAATGGATTTCCTACCTAATTGAGTAAATATTATGGATGGGAACAATAGAAAAAATACATGAAACACACACACTTGACCTTAAGGAAATTTATTGGAGACTTCTAGTATGAATAAAAGGCGAACCAAAAAAAAAGTCTACTCAAACTTTATATTCATTACGGAAGCCCTTCAATAAGACTTTAAACTTCAATATCTCAAAGACGATATTTAAATATTTCTTTGCCTGCATATACACAGTACAATGAAAAGTGCATACCTATATTACCTACCTATATACGTATTACACAATATTATATACTAAATGAGTCATATTAGTTAAACAGTCTGCATAAAATTCAAAGTATGAGAATTGTACATTTTATGCACACACAGAAAAAAAAAATATTAATGTCAGTTTTCCGCATTCAATGTTATATGCACTATGCAATTTTCTTTGATTACCATGAAATTATCAAGTTTAACCTTTGTATTTCAACTCTCTTCATTCTGGTGATATAATATAATGTACACATTATGTTGGAGTCTCATAACCAAGGCACATGATATCCATCCCCACAACTACATACATATGTATACATAACACCTCCTAAAATCCTAGCATTTTGCCAAAGTTCTCAAAGAAAAACAATTTTATCTACATCAATAAAGCACATTTGCTCCTTTTCCATTTAATTTCGTTTTGTTCTTGTGTATCTTATTTATTTTCATTTTTCCTCGTATGTAATATGTATACCTTCTCAACAGATAATAATAATAATAACACTAAAGAATTCTCGACCACCACATTTGTTATTAGTCATTGACATGCACACACATATGTTAATTAGATGTTTTTCCCTGTTATTATTATGATTTAGAAAAATCAACTTGTTGAGCTCTCAGAAGCAGAGATAGAAGGAAAGTCATTACAGTATTATTATTGATCCTATAATTTATCATTAGTGTGTGAATAATTAACTCTTTACTTATCGTTATATAGGGCCAATGGCGACTTGATAAAGTGAAGAAAATGTATCGAATTAATTATGCTTGGTCACACAGATATTACCACCATCTCTATCTCTATCTCCCCATCTGCATCTTTGTTAACTATATGGTACGTGTCCGTTCAAAAGTGCATATGACCAAATTTTAATTTCATTCACATGCTTGGTGGTGCCGTACTCGACACTCTGATACAATTCATGATGAATCCACAAATCTATGTAGGACTTGATAGACTACAGAAAAGAGTCTATTGCTTCCCTCGTCCATGTTTCAGTCCATGAATGAATAATTTGTCAATAAGGAAGTGTAAAATTTTACGAGGTTCTCCATCAATCACTTTCAGCTCAAATCATATTATTTATCTTTCCTTTTCGCACTCGTTGCGCTCAAGCAAAAATGACCAGAGAAACCAATACAGCTTTTATTTTCTGCATTTTTTCTTCTTCCAAATTGAACAACTTCAAAACCAAATATCTATATACTTCAAATTATTTGTTACATTCCTCATTTTCTCAGCATGTTAACTTTTTTCCTTCTTGTGCAAAAAGTGATGATAACCATTGCATTTATTTCAAGCCGTAATAAGTTACTTGAATAATTGAACTCATACTCCATATGCAATCGGAGACGTTTACGTTGCTTTTCCCTACTGACTATGCAGCCTATTAACAATAAATTGTAATTTTATTTTATTCAACGCAAAACCATAAAAGTATTGTTTATGACTTTATCGTACACAAACAAACTCGAGGCCTACAGTTTTTGAAAAAGAATTCGTATGCAACAGAGCGAGAAATACAAATAAATAATATCCAATGTATATAAACAATTACAAATGAAAACAAAACAAAAGCCAAAAAAAAATCAATGTTCATACATAGTATATTTATGTACATGGAACAGAAACTGTATGCATAATATTTTATAGATATTTAAAGTGAGATAGTATGCATATACCACCAAATACACACTCGCATACTGATTCTCCTTACTTGATGTAATTACTCGCACTTCAGACATTCCGATTCACCACAGTATTTTTTTTTCAACATTGCTTTGTAGTTGGAAAAGGTCATTAGAAAAAATGGTATACTTTACGACTTTTCCCTAATCATAACAATAATAATAATAACAGAATAGGACTTGAAATTATTATTTTATGATACCTGAGCTAGCTCACAGTTGAATATTCAACACTCATATGAAAATGAGTAGTGCCCCACATTATTATATATGTATATATTTAGACTGGTGTACATACAACATGGTAATGGTTGTTACAGGGCATGCCAATACCACTCACTCGGCGTATGTGTCTAGTTGTGTAGAGTCTAGTTGTAGACCATGAAGTAAAAGGTGCTTCGCATATATACTATATATATGTACGAGCATTGTGGATTTAATAGGGAAAAGAGACGCAAGGCCGTGGCATTGAGATTCGTGATTTGGTCTGGAAAACCCTGTCATTGTGTGTCTCTATTCTTTTCCATCTCTAAACTTGCTCTCACTCTCACTCTCTCCATGTCAGCCTTTTTATTACACGATGTTTTGCCGACACCACAATAGACCTTTGCCTTTTTCATCCCTCGTGCACACTCAACACATTTATTTGCCAAAAGCCTATTTACTAAATACAGGTCCCTGTGTGTAAACTTATGACTAGTCAAGTAGGAATGGCTTTTACGTGATTTCATTAAACAAAATCTGTAATTCTGGTTCGATTCGTTTTTATTTGCAAGCATAACTCAAAAATTGATAAAGACATTGACAAGTTTTAAGGGTAATCGCCCATTAAAATTACAAGGGGGTGTTTATGTATATGACATATGAACGTGTTAACATTCACATAGTATGAAACTACTTATAATGGTTTTATTTAATGTGAATCCCTTTCGCATTGGATTTTCGGAGCATCATTTGCACAAAAGTTAAATCATCTGGTGGTCATAACAACATGCAGAGATTTGACGACAACAATACAATCCATATTATGCGAATACAATAGACATAATGTTTGCAGTTTTTTTTTTACTTTCATCGTTCTTTACTATCGTTTCAAAGGACATGAAAACGACCAGTAAATGTTTTCCCACTATTTATTTATTAATTGCCCACCGTATGCGTATTATGTGTAATAATTTAAAATTTTAAAATGAATTCAAGATACTTCTCATGGACTATGACATAAAAGTCATTAAACGTTGAGCATATAAGTCAAAAAGAAGCGCAAAAAAAACAATACAGTAAAACCACTATCGTGGGATGCTGGTAAATTATGATATTTTATTATAATATGGATATGGGTACGCTAGTTTCTTGGAAAAAGAAAGAAAGACATTTGGAATTGGAGGTATATAACGTGAAGGAATATACACATGTACTTTTACATAATAATATTTAATAATAATAATTACAGAATATTTCATATTATGTATTTCAGGTACACTTTTAACTGAGGATAATAGTAATTTTTTTAGGGTCAAAATTACACGCAACGTGCTATGAGACACAGTTAATTGTTTTAAAGATATTTTGCATTTTGCAGACTTTCTAATGGACACAATACATTTTGAGCTAACATTTGGATAATTTGAATTCTATAAAACGTTACACTCAAGGACGAAACAGAGTAAATCTCATAAATCGTTTATGTTTTTAAATTGACTGTATAAAATTCTTATCTGTATTGCTGTTGTTTCTGTTTGGGTCATTAAATTGTTAGGCAAAATTAACTGATTATTCATCCGATATTATTTACATGCTTCGAAAAAAAAACACAACTCCAAACATTATGCGTGTACATAACATTTTCAGTAGAAACTCTGCTGGAGGCCGCTAATCATTTACTGATCGATTGAATGTGTGTCTGAGTGTGCGTTTAATGTTTTGCGTTCTTGTATATATTAATACACAAATTGTACTTGGGAATGTGAATGTACTTACATACGTATGGGGAAAATATAGTTAAGTCATGATTGAACGCAAGAGTTGACTTGCGCTCACTCCGTTTGAATGAAATGAATTTCTCCGGTATTTCTCAATGGTTGTTGCCCACATCCCAAAATATTTACTGACGAGAGCGAGAGCCCCATGATTGAGTAGGCACAAGGTTCATGAGAGACTCGGATGATGAATAGAAAAGGAGTTTTTCAATTGACTGAAAGAGAGAGAGAGAGAGAGCCGTCTAAATGAATGTACTACATATTCCTCCATGTTTATACATATAGTTTACATGCCTAATGGTGGTGGGTAACAAAAGGACGGTGGACATAAGTTCCCCGTGGAGAGAAAGGTACTCTAATCACACATTGTTTTTCTCTGGTGGTGGTGGTAGAGAGTGCGGTGGGTGCCACGCGCGTAAGCCTATTTAATTAGTCAGTTTGTGTGGCGTGCTCTCAATCGATTTATCACTGATCTTTATCACTATTCAATAGCTCCGGACTATTGAAAGGGGAAGAAAAAAATGAAGAAAAAACCGATATGTCAGATTTCATCTATTTGAGCCCATCAAATCTCCTCACTCTCCTCACACAATATCGAAACTGTTACACACAACACACGCAGTCTATTTCTGATGTATCATCATAATAAAACCATGAGCACGTTCAACAGGTTGAACATTTAACTTCTATGCAATTTAAATATGAAATTTTATTTTCATAATAATAAGTCACAATTCAAAGTACAACCAACAACAAACTATATTAAAATTTATCACAAGGACCTACTTGCCAATGATATACGGAGAATCACGTTGGAAGCTTCATTGTTTTTCTTTTGTGAATCTCTCTGTCAGTGTGTAATACAAATGGGGGAATCAAAAAAAGTACTATGCAAACAGTACAGAGGATTTCTGCAAGGAATATTAAATACCCAGACTCATCTGTAAATTCCGACTGTGTTCACCTTATTAGGAACACACCATGCTCATGTTGATACCATGAATTTGAACATTTGAACGGTTTGACCCCATAAGAAATTTGCATTTTTGAGCAAACAATCTGTATTCTCGCAGTGTTTGTGTGTATGTGAAAAAGAAGAAGTCTTCTACAGAGAATAGTTTGTCGTCTGAAGCTCTTTCAGATGATAAGATATGCCCAAAAGTCAAAACCTTACTGCGTGAGCGTAAATAATTAATTGGGCTAAAATATCTTGTCTACCTGGATGAATGTTTGTTGGATTACGTGATACGTCCCTCTCTCTGTCCCTATCTGCCTGCTCAATGTGAGTGCAAAAAAAGGTGTTTGAGAAGAATTTTGAAAAGAGACTTTCGGCATGGAAAGAGAAATATATAGCATTCAACATTCAACTACCTCATCTCACCTTTGCACACATGACTATTTACCTTTTACCTCCAAACAAACCCATTCCAAAAGGTAAATAATCGTAAAAACTCTTTAAAAATGTATACATTCATACACGAGAGGATTCCTATACAAACATACGAATCATATACGAACAAGTACGCGTGTTTGGGAGTCGGTAAGCGTTAGCGTTTGTATCATATTATTTGACATTGTAAGCCAGTACTTATTTGCTTTGAATTTTCTTTCATTCTTCTGTGTTACCTGTGAGGGATTCAAAACATTTCATGTGCATAATCAAAACAAATGCAAATGCAGAATACTGACACTCCACACACACCAAGAGGCATTTAAATCTCGCAAGTCTCGACTCGACTCGAGGGATGGGGGGAGCTCTTTTGGTGGAAATGTATTAATATGTAAATATTTACACGGAACGTTTTATTCCCATTATCCGTGTGTTAAATAGTTGCAAAGAAGAGCATACAACAGTCGTCATCCATATAAATAATATAGAATTTAGAATGCACATTTACGTGACACGAGGTTTACATAAGGACGACTCTCAGAATCTACAGACACGCGGCTCGTATATCTCATCAACTCCAGTCATTCTCATGTATGTACATACGTACACATTTTGATTTGAAACTCTCTCATTTCTCTGTGAAACCTCAAAAAAATCTAAGTCATCATATGTATTGGATACACCATCGTATACATCATTAAGAGAAAAAGTTTCTGGTCAACACAAAGTAAAGAAAAATGTAATAAAAAAATGTATAATACTTTTTTACATGAATGTATAAAGTATAAAAAGACATGTAAGACTCTGGACGAAAGAATAATGTGGTGAACGGACGGACGAAGAGAGAGAGAAAAGTTGTTCGTGTCAAAGTTGGTGGAGAAGAAGAAGGTTTCGTGCACACACGAGTAGAGATTGTATTTTTTTGCCCGTGGAAAAAGAGTTGGTATTGTTTTTCACCGAATATAAATTAAAAGCTTTTTTTATTTTCTTCTTCTTCTCCTTCTCACTTGTATTTTTCTTTGTAGCCTACAAGTAAAGTAACGTATAGTATCGAGTTATCCCGAATAAGATCCGATTATAAAGTAAATGTGAATAATAACAATGGAGAGACTGCACAGACACTATCACTTGGCTTATTACAACAGATAGACAAACACTAACACGTACAACTTGAGAATGTATACCCAAGATTCAAGTATTTTATTTTGAAACATTTGAGGATTGAACTATGTTAATACCATGACACATTACTTATCGTTAGGCAGAGAGAGAGAGAAAGAAAGATAGAGAGGCCTATACGCAAGCAGTCCGTCAGAAGCTGAAGATCGTGAGAATTTTGCCCCGGGTCATTCACAAAAAGTCTCCACGCAAAGTCCATGCTTATGGAGATCTATTACTTTGATAAAAGAAACACTATTACTATTACCCTTTTTCGGGAGAGCAGAATGAACGCCCATCAGCCTGTACAGGGTGAGTTTGAAGCTCTCAAAGTACACTCAAACTAAACTGAAGATCCTCAATATATTTACGGGTTAGACTCTTGAGTTTTGTGTACAATGTGTACATACACAAATTGTCAACTTTATGTAGGTTGTTTTATTTTTGGCAGTGGCAAAAATTCACATATTTTTAAACGGCATGCAGTTTGTCGTATTTGGAAATATCGAAATCTGCTTACAACCAAAATATCCACAGAGTCATTGGAGACCAAAAATACGATACTTAAATTCCACCCTGTGTATTTTAGAAACTCTTTTTTAACCGCTCAGATTTATAGTAAATAAACTGAGTACGAAAAACATGAACCAAGTCAACAGGTAAAGACATAATAAAATAGCATATTACATGTAGATATACTAGATACATACCACAAGAAAAGTTCAATGTGTGGTAATGTGTACTATTTTCTCTCTCCCTCGAAACCTACGTTGAAAATCCTCACTCTTTTTATATGACACTTTAAAGTTTAAACTCTTCGACCAAAATAATTGTACCACCTTTTAATCCCATCAACCCATCACTAAATTTTTTCCTCTTGTTCTCCTCTTCCAAGTTCCAACTAATTGTAAGCCCAAGGAGTAAATACTGCATATATAGATTATAAAATAGACATGGAAATACAAACGACACAGAGACAGAGAAGGAGGAAAGAAAAAGACGAGCACGAGTCGTCTCAACTTCCTTCGTATACATACATGCCTTGTCGTTCATCCTCTCCGTAACCTATTCTTATTGAAACTCTTCTGGGTTTTTATCGAGAAGAGGAAAATGTACGAGGTAGAGAAGAGAGCACTATCACATCACATCACTTCAACCCAGTCCTTACAACATTATATATTATTTAAACCTTTTTATGTAATAAAAATGTTTTTGACTCCTTTCGGTTCATTTTTCTTCTGTACTCTCTTTGACTTGCTTTTCAAATTGTGATGTACAGCAGAGTATATACACACACACACAAACATACTCTGAGCACTCTCTTCTTCTCTCTTACATCCGCCAGCCAACAGACAGCCCATTTAACAAAAGTCAAAAGTTTTTAATATCTATACGGTGTTTCGTTCCCCCTCTTTTCCAACAATAAGTAAAAACAATCACGACAAACAATACTGTCAGTAATTGAATACTCTTTAGGAGAGGAGAAAAAACTGAGGAAAAAATGTACAATTTTTTACAGCCTGTCAAATTGATGGAGTTTGAGAAATTTTGAGTTTGAAAAATTAGCTCATGTTTGCAAATTTGACATAAAAACAAAAATAAAGATTACGTAGGTAATCGGTAAGCAGGCAGATACACATTCAAAAGGTAAATGTTCCTAATGAACATTCTTTCCAACTCTGAATAGTCTGAGCTCACGTGTGTGCATCTTTTTACAGGCTTGGAAAATTGAATCAAATTCGTATTGCAGTGTCCCGTAAATACATATGGAAAAAAATTATATGAAAATTTACTGAACTCTGTGTACTCTGCACGTAGAAGAAGTCTAAGAAGAAAAAGGAAGGAGTGGATAATACGTGGACAGACACACACATTCAGATGAGATTGGATTAAGATTGAAGATTGAAAATTGAAAACTGAAACTATTTGTTCAAATTGTACATTATATACTTTGTCGACCCTTTTTCCCTTAGCACTTTTTTTTCAAGTTAAATGAAACTCATAAAAGTTAAGTCGTTCGTGAACACTATTCTTTTGAAGGGGGCGGAGGACACGGGTTGAGATTGTCTTCTTATTCTTATTGCGGAGACGTTTTGTGAAGAAAAACGTAAATTATAATACTAATAAAGGAACGAAGCTTTGCATCTATCGACAAATTTTGCACCTCACGATTCTCTCCTTTCGAGTCCAAATCAATTGCACACTTAACAATCCACCTGCCTAACAATGAACACTCCTCATTAGGTATTCATAACATGAGTCCTATATACTATACGAAACATTTCTAAAGGCAGTATTGGAGATTTGAACCAAGGTATGGTCAGTCTCCCGCCGTATTATTATTAGGATCATCATTATTACTCTCCTCTGACGATGAGAGAGAAAATCAGTCGGACAACTTGGGACGGGCAACAAACAGCTCGATGAGAACATACTACTTCAAAAAAAAAAAAATAGCAGCAGGGAAAAGATCGAACAATACACATAGACGTATCCACTACCTACATGGACACAAGGTACAAAAAAACTGTGAAACCCATCATCATGAAAACGTGCATATACCTAAATTTTTTAATGAAGACCCATAAGAAATTATACAATATAATACATGTCCGTAGTCTATTATATATATATATATAATTTATAAATTTATATACGTAAGAACGAAAGAGGAAATCTTTAAATTGTGATAGTGCAATGTTATATACAATGTACAAAAAAAAAATCCGGCTAATCATAAGTACCTACCTGTACACATATAGTAAATAAAACGGAGGAAGGAGGGGAAAATCGGAAATATTTGTTCTTCAAGAACATTTCAAGGTATAAGTTATGTACTACAGGTACTTACTTACATCTATTTCTTTCGAATGTAATCGGAACAATTGTACAAATCCATGAGTGAGGGCAAATACAAAACAAATGAGAGAATTCTTGTAGCTATCCCTCATTTATCATTATTTTAAATGTTTTTATCTCTACCTAAGGGATTATTATTTGCAATCAGTCTCTTCATTTTCATTTTCACAATAATTAGGGCTGAACCATGGTATATACAGATAGAACGTATATCATAATATGATAATCATATATACAGATATTATAGACCTTTGGAATGTACATATATGTATATATATGCAGAATGCATATACGTATAGAATTCCTCATACGATACATAATAATATAAATGATATTATACATAATATTATGTAGGTACTTTCTTAAGTAATATACAATACACTAGATTTGATTTGATCTACGTAATACGTCGGTATGATATAATGTTGGTATGATATATAGAAACAATGACTTGCATTATTATTATAATTATTCACATCTTCATTAATTCTACACTGAAAGACACGGTTGATAAAAAAAAAAAAAACAATTCTCTTACCTTCACAGTTTGTGATTTCAAAGGTTTTTCTGCATCAGGAATGTACTCGAGCGTGATACCGTAGAATTGTCCTTTGTTAATATACGTAATTCGATCATCTTCCCTTCGTTGACTTGTTGAGATCGGTGATTCCAAATAATATCGGAATCCATAATTTGAAAATCTGTGTGTAGTAATTATAATATTCAAATATTAGGGACAATAAGTACGAAGTATGGTTAAATGATGATTAACAACGGTATCCTTCTGTTTATAAGTATATAGGAATGATGAATAAATAAATATACAATTTTACACTTACAATTTGGGAATTTGAATTTTATCAGCTTCATTTTGTCGTCCAAAATCGTGCCAGGGACGAGTAGATTTTTGTGTAGGTGCTGGAGTATTTCTTCCATTTGAATTTGTACCAATATCGCTAATCAGACCTTGATGGCAAATATCATATTCAAAACCCTAATAGGGAAAAAACCATCAAAACACACAATAAATTAATAAATAATATTATTATTATTAAATTATTATTATGAGTGTTTCATGAATGTATTTCTATAATGTGGACTGGAGAATTCCCTGAATGAATAGAGATGAGAAAAAACACGTGGTGTGATGTTATGACTTTTTTCTCCCTTCATCATGATGATGATCTTGTTTGGATCCCGGTCCAACGAGTTGAGTTACATTTTTCCTAACCTTCCCACTTGACTTCTTTCACAAACGTCTTGTTTTCTCTCCCTCTCTCTCTCTCTCTCTCACTCGTAGTATAACTAGTAAATATCACTGTATTTCTCAATGACGGAGTCAGTTGAGGTAGGTAAAAAAGTAAGGTGGATCAAAGCGTCAGTGCAAACAAGTCGGCTATTTATTCGTACAAATGATTGAGACAGAACTCCCAAGCCAGTTTTTTCTATCAAGATTTTTCCTATTCTTTTTAATTTCCGGCTGGAAAACCTGTATCGTCGTCCTTTCTGTTCCTCATTCTCTCTCTCTCTCTCTCTCTCTCGACTATCATATGAAATGCACTCCAATTATGCGTGAGTGCTGTTTTGTCTGGACGAGCCGGATCATGCAACAAATGCATTTTTCAAACAAGTACAGTTCAAAGCTAATAGCTCATATACATTTTTTTACATCAGTCATCTGAAGATATGTACATACATATGCATTTCTATACTTTATTCCTCGTTTTTCAACCCACACACTACACACAAAATAACTACACAGCAGACCTTTAAATACGTATCAAAGATCAACGAAGGCGTTCATTTAGCTCAACTCATTACACTTCTAATAATTCAACTGACACTCAATACCTTCATTTTTTTTCATGAAACACGGTTGTTTACTTTACATACGAAAGAAATGTACAAAGCATAGCTATTCATATGCATACATGTATATGTACGGCGTACGGACTTGTTATTATTATAAATGAATATCTTTGTTCTCCCCCCTACTTTAGTTTATATAATGAAAACGATAATGACTCTCCTCCGATCCTTTTTCTTTCCTTCATAGATTTGGAGAAAATAATTTCCTTCTCTCTCTATCTCTCTCTCTGTCTCTGTCTCGCATCTTTTTGGGTATGAACTCATTAAGATCGTGTAATAAATACTCAAGTTCGAAGCACAAATGAAATACGTGCCCAGTCTCAACTCTGTATCTCTCAAGTCTATGGAAATATTATAGAATGAGATTCAATTTCCGTGGCTTCTCTCATTCTCTCATTCTGTATAGATACCTAAGCCTAAACCATGTACATTCATTCACCTGCTGCGTATAGTCCTCGTAGACAAAAGAGAGAGAAAATTCAGTTATTTACGGAGAAGCGTAAGGAATAATAAATACCCTCATACAAAAATCCTCTTTTTCTCTCTCTCTCTCTCTCTCTCTTTCTTGCCTAATTTCAAATTTTCTACTGGAAAAAAACTAACGAATTTGGCATAAATCATTGAATCATCTAATAATACATTTGCATTTTCTCTCTCATAATCCTTTCAAATTCTCTCGAGAACAGTCAATGGCTTTGCCTCATAAAACACGTCTACAAACACACACACACACACAAATGCACCATGCCTATACTGAAAAGTCTTTTTTTGTGTGTGGAACAAAGTAATAATTTAAAATGGCCGTGTATTGTGAGAGGTGAAATGTGATGTTGGAAAAAATTCTTTCAACCCAGTAGTAACTTTTTTTCTTCTTCTTCTTCTTCTTCTGTAACTTATGTTTAAGAAAAGAAATAATATTTTATGTATTTTCTTCTTGGTCTTTTCCTTCGTCTCATAATAATCTGCTCATACTTTATCTTTCACCTTTTGTAACTGACTAATAGAGTAAAGAGTCCTCATCTCTCTGTCCGTGTATGAGTGAATGCTAGAGGCACTCAAGATTGTAGGAGAATACAGATAAAATAAACTATTAAACGATTATTTATTACATCGTATCTTTATCCTGCATATGAGAAGCACACACAGCAACTCTCCAAGAAATACAATACAATGCAATGAAGAAATTATTATAAATTCACCGATAAAATTTTATGAATTCAAGCGACGAATCATTCTCTCAAACAAACGGTTCTCTCCCCCTTCTCGTCTCATCTTAGTTCAAAGTTTGGACCATCCCCATGAGAATTTAAAAAAAAATCTTCAAGAGAGAGAGAGAGAAAGACAGAGATGTAATGAATTTATCAAAAAAATTTGCAACATATTGTGGGTACATGAACATGGATGGTGGAGGTTTTAAATGTACGATATATAGGAGAAGGAGACGTAATGAATGGGCTTGGAGGACAGCGAATGCATGGGGTGTTTGGTGAGGAGAGACGTCTCCATGATTTATACTAATTATGTGCCGACATTAGAAAGTCAAGTTAATCCAACGTCAGGGGGAAAGATAAACGTGGATACGTATTTAGTTGGATGTTCTCTCTCTCTCTCTCTGTACAGTATGTTGTTGTTATGACTCAACTTAATCATTCCAACCAACGGACCATCACATGAGAAAAACCTCAAGTCAAGTAGTGTCTATGGCTTTGACTCTCAGCAGTTTTTCTCATTCGAGTCAATTCGAGTCAGTCCGAGTCAGAGTCAACCCAAGTCCAAGTCCAAGTCCAAGTCAAAAAAAGTGCATTAATATTCTCATCGTTTTAAAAATGAGAATCACGGAAACGTGTCACTGCTTGTGGCTTATGTTGTTCACTATTGTGGTGGTAAAGGCATCAATTGATAGTCTCCCTCCGTTGTCCTCCTCAGGACTAATATGTAACCAATCTCCATGTTCAATGTTTTCTATACATGTGTGAGTGTGAGTGTGTGTGTGTGTGTGTGTGTGTGTGTGTGTGTGTGTGAGTGTGAGTGGTGTGTGTGTGTACATGTATTTGAGGGCATGTCAAGATTTAAATGAATTACGACTAGATGTGTACTTTGAAAAGAGTGTATAAAGAGAGAGTAAAAAAAAAATTGATTTCATACATTGCTTACAGGGACGGAATGGTCTCTAGGGGTGATGGCTTCAGGACCAATGCCCGAGTCGGGGGAGGGTAAGTCGACAGAGAGACCAGTAGTAGTTTTATAAGCACCTCGGCCATTGTAGCGGTCGACGAAAGAAGATTCACTATTGGCATCATAACCACTTAATTGTTTGGTGGTCATGGGCATGACTCCACCCGCACCGAATTCAGTACCGAAATAAGAGCTCATGACGGTGCCCCGATAGTATGGATCCACACCAGTATGATCCACCGTATAAATCCCACCCTGAGTCCGCATTAGACTTTGAGTGAATTGGGAGGGAGAGGAGACCACCACACCATTTTGATTGCCAAACTCATAGGGGGAATGAGCGGATGGATTGGACAATGTGGCAAAGAGTTGAGGGGCGGTGTGGGAAGTATATGGATGCTGATCATGAGGATCAGATGGGGAAACGGATGCAGCAGGGATTGGAGTGGCAGTGAGGATCCCGTTCATCCTCGGAGAATGAGAACCCGGTGAGTGAGGATTTTCTTCTTTGACAATTATGACTCCACCACCACTGGTGGGGACGGGCGCAGTATTTGAACCGTCGGATGGACTCAAAGAATCCCCGTTTGTGTACCGTTGACCGTTTTGTGATAATTTTGAGCCTTTGGATTCTCCCCTTCGGAGCACTGATTGCAGTTTCGAACCTTGTGGTGATGAGAGGAGCACTTCATTCAATTCCCCATTCGTCCCTCCTCGGGAATTCGATGTCAATGTTCCAGGTCTGAAATTACACAATCGCAGACAAAACAAAAGATTACAATTACATCATGACAAAACATATTTTACCATTTTATTTTATCAACATTTTATTAAAGTACACCACTTGAAATTCCAATCACGTTCTTTTTTATTTTATTTTATTTTATTCTATCTGTTTTTATTTGTAATCACGTTGAACTTTTTTATCCAATGACTCCGTCGTCGTCACCGCTATAAACAAAAAATACAGGAACGAGGACGAAATGTCCACTGTGAAATGAAATAAATGACACTCACATGAATATATGAGTGTACAATATATAGATTGTTGTATATGTAATAAGAATATGCGTAGTTTTAAACTGTGATAGCCATCGCCATTTCATCTATAGGACTGGTAGACAGATAGACGATTCCAAACTATAGCCATGCAGCTGTGTATGTGTGTTTGTTTGTTTGTCAAAATATTACCCTATGGTGAACAATGTGTGTTGTATATCTATTTAATGCCAGCTATCATATACCAACGGATAACGCATCACCATTAAAAAGTAAACGAATTCATCATGTGTCTGCTTTTCTCAAACGGAGAATAAAACCTATGGAAGAGAGAGAGAGAGAGAGAGAGACGGAATGCATGAAACGGAGTAAAGGACAAGCTGGCTATCTCTTCAAAGATGTAGTCAAGACACAATTAGGAATTCCATCGCAAAAAGCTTTCCCTTGTTCAGCCATCTGACTCAATGAGCTCCAGAGTCTCCTTTTTGTCCTTTTTTTGTGTTCATGTTGGTTCTCTCAACTCTCTGTCGCTCTCGCTCTCGCTCTCTCTCTCTCTCGTTCTTTGACTTGGTTTGAAGACTGAAGAGACGAAGAAAGGATTAGGCATTCCCGTCGTCGTCTCCTTTTTCAGCTCTTCTTATCAGATCAACTCTCTTGTTTTCTCAACTAATCAGTTCGGCGAGTCCGGCGCTCATTATCATAATTAGGAATTTTAATTTTACGACTTCTGATCAAATAAATCGTACTTTACTCTCCACGCATACTTAATAAGTTCCTCATTTTCCCCCCCTCTCTCTCTCTTTCTTTTTCTCTCTCTGCCTTCGGTAAAAAGAGAAATCCATTCACTGTGTTCTTCATCAGAGGAAGAAAAAAAAACTCTTTATTTTCATTAGCATGAAATGCTCGTGTTAGCCAATCATTTCCACTTTGATCAGGTCTCTCTCTCGCTGGCCAAATTTCACTTCAAGTAAAAAATCACCGACAAATTATCAACAATCATATCACATCCCCCCATCACTCCTACATATGTATCTTCTCCCCATGCAGGAGAGGAAAGGAGACAAAAAACGAGAAGCATTATACAGAAAGAAATCCTTCGTCAAGTCCAAAAGGAAGGAGCACAAAAAATGAGAGAATCTCTTTCGGCTCATCTGCTGTACTTTGTGAAAAATATTGATCGTATTTAACATGTCGTAAAAAAAGAATCTTTATCAGACATCCAACCACACTATACAGGAACAGAACAGAAAGTCTGAATATCAACTCATCATTTGAAGTCCTCAAAAACATGGATGTATAAAATTCTCAATTTGGAATGAAATTTGAGAGAGAAAAGAGCTGTGAACATGAGAAGAGAGAGAGAGAGATGTAACCAAATAACAATTGGTAATAAGTATATAAAATCATATTGAAGAATCCCTCCGGTCAAACAGATATGCGTGTGTGTTGTGTATCTACATTTCTACATGTCACATGGGGGGAAATGAAAGACATCTTTACCCTAGAATATTTTCCGTACACAAACACAGAAAATGACCTCCTACGGTCTGAATGGAACGAGCATATTTGAGAATTTATATAATATTATAATGCAGTATATTTCCTTACTCAAATAGTTTTATTTATTATCATCATCTTCTTCAATGTCCACAATGCAGAGTTCAAGCTGAAGAATTTCCACATGAGAAAATTCGATGGAGAGTGGATATAAAATAAAGAGTCAATATGGGACCAAAATGAATTGTGAATTCAATGAAAATAAATCCCTGGATGACTACACAGGAAAGGTTGGTAAAATTTCTAATTCTGTAATTATGCGAGTATTGTGAGTAGTCAAATAGTAAATAGAAAAAAAACTGTTCTGTTGTTGTGTTTATAGTCGTGAAGGATGTTCCTTTTTTTTTGACAAAAAAATATAGAATAAAATGTAAAATGTGTATGGAATAGGTAAGAATAAGGATGGAGGAATGGAATGGTTTGGGCATATCGTACATGAGTGGGTGATGATTTGCATATTCATGAGTTTGGGAATTTATATACTCCTTATCAAATAGTTCTCGTTTTTTGTCAAACCGTGACAAAAAAGTACTATACAACCAAGACAAACACAAGGGGTAATAAAGATCATTCCGGTGGAGTTGGCTCTCTCTCTCTCTCTCTCTCTCTCGCTATCTTACCTCTCTCTTTCTCTCTTCAGAGTTTCAACTACGTGGACACTTTATCCTCATTCTTATTCATTTATATGACAGTTTATATTTTCTACGTGGTATGTCTATATGACAGAAAATGTACAGTGCGTAAACTCGACTCCTCTCCTCAACGACTTTACTATCGTATATACTCTTTTTCTTTTTTGAATTTGAACACCTGACACATCCACCTCCGTAGAAAAAAAAAGTTATCCCTTCTTTTCTATATTCCTTTACTCTCCTTTATGTACGTTCAATGTTCAATGTGCATATCCCTGTCCGTCCTTATGTTGTATGTGTATATTCATGAAGATTGCCAATGTATAAAATTTACCATGGGTTTTCTCGTAGAGTTCCCTCCGATGTCATCATTAAACAATTAAAGAGTTTGAGAGGAGAGGAATGTCCATTTTAGTCAAAACAATTCCACACATTTGCATTCTACGAGTCGACAAAAAGAACTCCTTGTGTTACTGGCCTATCCAAAACTAATTTTTCAATTACCATTCGAACAAGCATAAATAATCCACACTGTTGTTTATATGGAGATGAAGATGCTCAAATATTTTTACCTATTTCACTACATTTTCAGAGGGGAATGCCTTGCTGTGTATTGACGTGGGGTGTTCTGTAGTATATCTGCACATAAAATGTATGCATCAGTTGTGAATTACCGTACTTTTCTTCATTGTATTTGAGAACAGTAGTATGTTTATGTTTATGTAGTTTATAGCAATAACTACTCTCAATAGCAATTGGAAACACAAAACTTTAGACTTTTATAAATATTATGAATTAATGGGACGATCGTGTAGGTAAATCAAAATGGATTTTGATTCCATGTCAATTATACTCTCAATCAACTTTTTACACTTACACACAAACACACCGTTTGTTTTGTTTTGTGTATCAAATTTCTGCTCCTTTTCTCAATGCTTTATTTTTGTGAAGCTCACATCTCAAAGTATATACAGAAACGTATCGTATACATTATATTACGACAATTCACATTCATTTCATAGTGAGCGATGTCTAACGGCCTTCTGACTGCTCTTTCATCCACCAATTCCCCAATCTCAATCGTCTCACATCACATCACATCACCAATGATTATAAAATATTAAAAAATAAAAAAAATAAAATGCAAATTTTTGTCTACACGCGTATTTAGTACATGAACATGTGACTTTTTTTATGCTATACAAGTGTGGGTCTCTCTGTTTGTGTTTGTGTGTGGAAAATGTACACATTTCTGATTGCCTACTGGATTTTATTTATCAAACATATCAATAATATACTGTTGCCATATTTTATTCATGGCCGAAGGCTAATTATTTTAGTGCATTTTCATGTAGTCTTCAAGATTTGCATGATGAACACTTTGTCAATTTTACACAGAGTGTCTAGAGTTTTTCAATCTGTTCATTTAGCTGACTATGCGTATAGCCGTATATAGGAATTAGATGATGTAAAATACAGTCTCACGTACAACTTTGGTTTTTACATACCTACTTGCCTGCCTGCCTGCATGCTACACATCCAACTTTGTTGAACATTTGAACATTTTTCAGAGTAGTTGAAGAGAGAGAGAGACGAGAGTATCTTGCACAATTGTAAATACATAATGATGATGATATGAGAGAGAGAGAGAGGAACAACATCACATCAGATATTGCATGTTCACAGCAGCAGCTCGCAGAAGAGCAACCGAAAGAAAGAATGAAATAATAAGAACAACTCCAAGTGTAGGTAGACGTACGAATCGAATCCCCCACCACAACACAACACACAACGAGAATATTGTATTTTCCATGAGAGCTGTATAAAATTGAAATAATACTGTAAATCCACGACAATCTACACGTATCTGGACATGCAAACACGATACACACAAACCTTTTGCTGGACTTGTCTTTTGTACTTTTATTTTGTCTTTGGTTTAAACTTTAAAGACGAGAGAGAGAGAGAAAGAGAGAAAGAGAGTGAAATAGAATATATATGAAATTCTGTATGGAATGAGGAGGAGAGTAACATAAGTTGAGGAAATGTAAAATGTGTTAAAGAAGGAACAGCAGAGCAAAAATGGGTGGAAGATGAAATGGGTATGCAATGTGCATCCAACCTTTCAACTTTGTGGTCTACGTGGTTAATAATGTGGATGTCAGAATGATCTTTATTCTCTCTCTCACGACTAAACTTGAGCCTCAACTTCAGCTCAGATCAACACAAACACATACAAGTCCGAAAATTATTTCTTAACCCTCTCGTCAGTCGTCACACAGTTGTTGCTGTTGTGTATGTATTTGTATTTTCTATCATTTTTCTCCATCTCCCACTCTTTTTCCTTTTCTTTTCCCTACTCACCACGCACAACGCACATACATATCGTACACAAATAAATACAGAAGAAAGAACAAGGCACACAACGAACGATTTCATCTTTTTTCCCCAAGTGTCTCACATTTTTGAGCACAGTCGTTCCCTTCATTCTCTGTCTCATCTTTTACTCCTCTTCATCTTATTACGACGAATGCAATTTTCCACAATTCAGGATAAGTTTTGAACTTGAAAACTTTTCTCTCTCTCACTACTTGCAATAATAAAAAGAGTTTTTATTTGACGTCAAACTTGCAATTAGTATTTCATGCTCGATACCATCTCTCTCTCTCTCTCTCTCTTCTACATTCCCTCATTCCCATTTTATATGGTCAAATCATGCATAATAACATGCAAGCAAAGATGACTTTGTCTTGTATTATTACTATTTTTTTCTACATACGATAAAATAAAATACTGTAATCTCATCGACAGACACACACACACACCACACACGGATTATATTTTACTGCTGTTTCTCGATACATGAGATAATCTATAGTGATTCAAGTTGAATTTGAATTTAAAATAAATCTCATAAAAATAGTGTACCGCATCTAACTCTAACTGTTATTCAGATTTTCCTTGGTCCATGTGGGCGTCATAATAATAAAAGTTTTTTTCTTTTTATTTCCCCCTTTTCCCTCTTTATAATCTGAAATCTGAAATCCCTCAACTTTTGAACACACGCAGAAATAATCTTGGACATAAATAAAACCCAATCTGAAAATAACTGTGAATTTCGTACATGTATATACTTTGATTTCACCGGTCCGTTTTTATGGAGAGTTGTCGAGACAGAAGGCAAGACAATGGACAAGTCGATGGTGAAATACTTTACAATATTTCTTGTACCTACAAAGAAGAAGAGAGAAATATATGTGTAATAATCTAATTAGGGGACGTCGTTGTACTGTTTTGGATTCGTCTACGAAAGGGATGGCGTGTAAAGGAGATTCCATACACATACAAATATAATAAGTCTGCATTATGTAATAGGACATGCAGTCAATTTTGTTTTTGTGAAGATTGGATGACAGGACATACTTATTTACGCATAGAAATATCAAGGTAAATCTTTCGTCCATCATACAGTCAAGCATTATTAGTCAAACTCTCTCACATCAGTATATATGACACTCTCTCATCGTTTGTATTTATGATTGCATTCCCCTGCCAAAGAAAGACAAAGTCCAACTACACAGATTACAGATACATGTGGCTATGTATAAAACTACATACAAGTCTTCTATATTTATTTTCGTGTTTACGGATAGACAATAAAAACATAAAAAAAAGATCCAAAGAAGCTTTAGGTCTTTTAATAATTTTTATACCTCAGAATATTTAATGATTTGGCATGTAATCGAATAATAAATGGACTTGAAATTCAAATTATACAGATATAAATACATACCGAGGTGAGTTGAAGAGACTCCAAAAACATGATTACGATATTTTATTTGTATATATGTATATAGTTCTTCAAAACACGCGGAATTGTCTTTGTTACTTTGATTTATGAAGGAAAATCAAAAGAAACACCAAAATAGTCTATAAAAAATGGTATTTTTTTTACGACAAATGTCCTGGCGATTCTGCCCTAATTTAACTGTTTGATAAAGCATGAGAGATTTTGGGAGGATCGGTTGATTTTTGATTTGGTGTCGCCTGCGTCAGTGTTGGTTTTGTTTTGTCTGTTTGGGGACTGGATTGGATCGTGTGTACATGCAGATAGTTTGGAGTTTGGAGATGAGTTGTGTGAACGATCGTTAGAGTTTGGGTCAGAGTCCGAGTCCGAGTCAGAGTGTGTGTGCACATAAATAAAAGTGAGTGGTGAAGATGGTAGATTTCATGATGATGATGATGATGGAGTTGCTAATGTTATTCCAAGAGCTACCCAAATGCCTGCTGAGTTAGTATTTGAGCACCATGTAGGTAGATCTTCCCGCATGCTAATTTCTTACTCGGACGGACCGATTCGCATTTTACCAAGAGATGCCATTATTATGGTAATTCCCCTCCATATTTCATAGAACCTAGCATTTTCCTCAAGATTCTCTCTCTCTCTCTTTCTGTATTTCCAACCTGCAGCATACGTGCACAACAATAACAATGTATATAGTCACAGGCACAAAAAAAGAGTCTTTCGAGAGCTCAGGGAGATGGGGAATTTCAATGTGTATAGATGTATAAACTGTAATTGAACATGTATAATGTAATACATTGTGTGTGTGTGGATTCAGATTCAGTCTGCATACAAGCAAGGCAATCACTATTACGTTACTCAACGACCAAGAGTCGTAAGACGTCCATACATCATCTATCCAACATGTATGCTATACAAATGTACATACTGCATACACAATACACATTCTCATACACATACACCATTGCCATTAGAACTTTGGGGAAAAAATCTATCTATTATTCCATCACTCTACAGTTTACAGTCTACCTACAGAAACTACAGATATCAGATATATTTCATTCCGACGACGACTCTCTTTATTATTTTTCATCCCTATAGTAGTAGTAGAATTCCCATTCGGTCTGAGTATGATGTATTCCCTAAAAATGTACGTATTTCACTTTTCCTTTGCCCTTTACTTTATATCTGTATAACGATAAGGAGCAGACGAGAGAGACAAAGAAAAAAAAAGAAGGAGAAGAAGAAGAAGTCTGAAGAGTTTCACAGTCAGATTCTTTTTTGTAAAAGGCAAAAATTAATTCTTTATCATTTAAATTTATGTAAAAAGCAAAAAAAGAAAAAGCTTTCCTTGGGAACTGAGGGAATGCAATGCAATGGAATGGAACGATGAGTTACGAATGGGAATTATTAATGATTTAAAAATTAGTCTTGTGTTTCACTTGGAAGGTAAACAATTTGTCAGAATGTTGGAGCTGATGTATATTTTACATTCCAAATTCAAGACAAGAGACCACAGACAAGACTATTACTAAATTGCCGTCCAAGTTAAATTACAAATTACATTAAATTAAATTAAATTAAATTACTCCAACGGAAAAATATTACAATACCTAAGTATGTATGTATACACATGTGTTTAAATTGTGTGGATGGATGGAGGAGAGACGTGAGACTCCGCGCATCCATCTGTTTATTCTCCTTCCATTTCACATTTTTTCCCCCATTCCATTTTGGATGAAGAGCTATTTGTTATATTTTGTTTACCTTTACTTTTTCTTGAGTTTTGTTTATTTTTGACAACTTTCCAACCAATTACGCAAATAAAGCATTTTTTTTATGTATAGGATTTGTTTCGTTCATCCTTTCACGTTTCCTCTACTCTGTGTATTTTGTATTTCAAGAAAAAGATTTTTGCACATTTATTTTATTTCATTCCACCTGTTCGATATAACAAGAATAAAATGGCCGCTTTAGTCAAAGTATCAAATTATTAGATAATAAACAACAAACATAAGAGAATGTCTCATCATTACGTTGATCTCTCTAAACTCTGCAAGCTCTTACTAATTCTGTTTTCTTAGAATATGTCGTCGTTTTTTTTTCTTTCTCTCTTTCTTTCGTTTTGGATTGAAATTTAATGGGGAATTCTCCATGTTACGTGTGCATTTGATATAGAGAGTGTGTGCGAGAATACAAAGAAGTAGAAGAGAGAGAGATTGAAAAATCCCATGTACCTACATTTACATAACTTATTTATACTATGGTTTTGGGTAAGGAGGAAAAAAAATGCATTTGAAACGTTAAGAGATAATGACGGTGATAAGAAATCAACAACATCTGGCAAGAGATGTGAACACAATATATGAAATGATGCGGAATATTAAAGATTCTCTCGCTCTTGCTCTTGCTCTCTGGAAGCCAGTTCTATTCGTATGCAAATCTGGACGTGTTAGTTCAATTATAAGGTTTATGAAAACAAGATACTACCCATAAAATAAAATGATACCTGAACTCTTCTCTATATACACACAAAATGTCTACTATATATCCACTCTCTCTCTCTCTCTCTCTCTCTCTCACTATTTATTGCTTTCCTTTTTTCCATTTGAAAAATATAATATCCTCTTCTATTTTAAATTAAGTATTTTCATTCCCTTCTCTTCAAACTATCAACGTAAATTATTATTCGTGGATTTAAAAGCTTTTCCAAGTTACAATCACTACGATACTTTTTTTTTAATTCTCCTCTCAAGTCCTTTGGTGTTATGTCATAACACACTTCTTTTTATTGTTCACTCTAATAAAAACATTTTGATCCCAAGTTAAATGATTAAATAGCTTGATGAAATGTACTGATGCAAAGGGAAATATATGTTGATATTTTATATATGAGTTTAAAAGCAGTGTTGAGGAAATGATGGGGTTTCAATTTTGTTTAACATGCGTGACAATATACATACTAAATATTAAATAGTACATAAATATTTGACTGTGACTCTGAGTGAGTTCCTGTGCATGTACAATAAATTAAATATAGTTGTTGGTTGTGTGTGTTTGTCTGTCTTAAATAGCCTGTTTAAATTGTAAACATAGTTTTACGCTCCTTCCTTCCGACCTGTTTCTCTCTCTCTCTTTCTCTCTCTCTCTTTCTCTCTCTCTCTCTCAATTACCTACCACATCCCAAAAACTAGTCTAGCCATTCATAGATAAAAAGTTGAGGAATCCTAAGAATGGTTTACTCTCATTGTACATACGATATGATAGTATAGTATTTAGTATTTACAATGATGAGGAAAGGGATCGTATACGATAGTTTGTAGAGTTCTGGGAAGGTGAGCAAGGTAAACAAGAGCAGGGTGCTGAGGTGCTCAGGCCGGTTTGTTTTTAAACTTGCTTCGCGTACACACACACACACACACACACACACACACACATGTATACATGCACATAATATTAAATACACGGGGACTTGTTACTTGTGGAAAAGAAAGTTGTTCAGAACTCATCACTTTGTGTTGTGTGTATAACGTAAATCAGTTGGAGAAACGATACCGGTACATGAAACCGGATTGAAAAAAGTGTTTAATGGTGTATGAAAAAGGAAACAGTTACATCTCTTCGAATCACATTTCATTTCATTTCATCTGGAATTTGGCAAGAAATTGAATACCTTACAGTTTCTATTTACAAATGAATGAATGATAAAAAAAAACTGATTGGAATTTTCAAATAAAAGTACTGATATGATATGATATAAATATAAATATAAATATAAGAAAAAAGTGGAGGATGGAGAGACAAAAAAAGGAGGATACTTACGACCAGATTTCGGCGGTGTGGGTGGATTCGGAATTGAGTGGATCTTGTTTGATTTTCCCATAGTAGTCATAGTACATGCCTTGGGAATTGGGGTCTTCGTTGACATTGAGCATGGCAGTGGTGGCGACTGTCATGGGGTTTTCATAGACGAAGGATCTCCACTCGGCCGCAGACGTTAATGAAATGGCAGGGGCATGACCCACCGAAGCAGATGAAGGCGACGGCGCAGTGCTGACCACAGTTTCTAGTTCCGACATACGCCGCACTTCTTCACTCCAATTAATTGGAGGAGGATCTGAGGAGACGGAAGAGGAGGGTCCCTGGGAGGAGTGGGAGACAGACGTGGAGGAGAATCGCTCCTCCACCCGTTGACCACTTTCAATCAGCGTCGTGACGGAAAATCTCCAGGAATCCTGGATGATTCTCTCTCTGTCTCTCTCTCTCTCTCTCTCTCTCTCCTTTTGTTACTATACTTTCTTTAGAATAAAAACACTTTTTTCCTCTTGACGGTCTGTACTGGAGTTGGAGTTGGAGTTGGAGATGGACAGCGTAACGAAAGGCGCTCCCCTTTTTGCTTCCTGGCTAAAAATTCTTGCTTGACAACTATTGAGCCAGGTTAGTAGTTGAGCCGGAGAGAGACTTTTGTAAATAGCTATAGAGACTGGATCTTCACATCAACTCTGCAATGGAAACAAATAGCACATTGTTCATAAAAAAAAATTCTCATTCATTTATTCCTCCCCTCGTCAGTCAGTCAGTAAATATACTACAATATACATATATATTCAGAGTGAGTTCCTTCGCAGTTCACTCTTCACTCTCTTTCCTCATACAAAACTTCTTGGTCTTCTTTTCATTTTGAACACCAGACTTGTACTACTCTCCGAGAATTTCCATTCTAATATAAGTATATTTTATAAAAATGAAAAAATCCAACCAACCAACGAACGAACGAACTAACCATTCAACGAAACATCATTCTGCATGCAGAATGAAATAGAAAATTAGAGGAGAGTTTGATAAGAAAGATTGAATCAGATCAAAGAGTTTGTACAGGATTAGATTATAATTTACTACTGCATTCTAATATGACTACTCTTTTTGCTTCTGTTTTTCTCCACACTCTCCACATGATTTAAACGATCGTACACACGGACATCATTTGTAATACACTCTCACTCTCACTCTCTCGCATCATAATCATGCATATGCATCTTTGAAATTTCTCAACGAGTGCTAATATGCGAGATGTGATAAAAAGTCCCATGGACTGATTATAAATATGTACAGACGCCAACCCTCATCCCATAAATAAGGAGCCGAGAAGGAAATTTATCTGCAGCAATGTATTTATATTTATATTCATCCATTTCTACGATATATAATGCACAACAATCCAGAACAACAACAACAATCTGTAACGATATAGATAAAGGCTCGACAACAGCATTGTTTTCTTCCTTTTCGTACTCTTCTTCATATTATGCTTCTTTATATTCTCGCCACTTAGCTTCTGTCTTAAGACTGGCCTGTACATGTACAGAAAAAACCCCAGAAAAATCTATATGCAGTCGTCCACATCATCCACATTCAAAATTATGTATTGTTGCAGGGCGTGGTTCAATTCTTTTTAGCTTCGCACTCACACTCACACACACACAAACTCAGAGAGTCTTCTATTTCTAAAAATGCTTGACAACAGCGCTGGAAATGAATAAAAAAAATCAGCTGATACATTGATCTGATTTGAACCACTCCTATTTTTTCATGATGCAAAGTAAATGCACGTCAATTCTTATTGCCAAGCCGAAAAACCATATATTTTATATATATTTCCAACTTTGAAAAAACAAAAAAAAAAATCCTCAAACCTCAAGCTTTTTTCAAACTCGGAATTATTTTTTCTGCAATTTTTTGACATGCGATTCCTTCCTCCAAATTTCTCACTATTTCTGTAGTCCCGATTATACAAGATATTTAATTCTTATTCTTATTCCTTTTGATTTTGTCTCTCTCATCGTGTCCTCTCTTCCTTTTGCTTGGAGGTATTCTTTGCCTTTGCCATTTATGATTATTGTATAATCCTCATCATGTAATCTTCTTCATCCCAATCTTATGATACAAAAGTCCATGTCTGTACACACATTATCCTTTTTATATTGATGACATGAAAAAACGCAGTCTTTTTAATGTCCGTTCACAATAAAAATTCATTCACATGAGGAAAAGAAATGTGTGTGCGGAATTAATATAATAAAAGTAGTTTTGCTCTGACCAGCAATCTCGTCACATGTTATTGCCATTAGGCAGAGAGAGAAAGAGAGAGAGATGTACAAAAAAAACCATTAATACGAAACTTAACACTTAGGCATTGAATTAGATGAGGACGAGACATCATGAGGGCATTTCTATTCTGCTGTGTGGAATATAATCCTTAATTTCCATTTTTTTTCATTTGGTCTCTCTCTCTCTCTCTCTTTCGAGTATAACGTTCAGGTACAGGGAATTGAGTGGAGTTGAGTTGCATGTTCAATTCCAACCTGGCACTTTACTTACGGTTACGCTGTGAATATAAGAAATAAGAAAGAATATATAAAACTCTTTTTGGTCTTCTCTCTTTCTCCGTCTCATCTAAAGTCGGATGGGGCAGTGGAATAAAAGAGCAAAAACGAAAATGACCAAAAGAAGTCAAGAGTGTAATCGTATAAGAAAAACTTAGCCTGAAAGTTCAAATGCTTCCGAAGAAGAAGAAGAAACAAAAATTCTTTAGTTTTGTGTGTGTGTGTGTGTGTGTGTGTGTGTGTGAGAGAGAGAGAGAGAGAGAGAAACCGAGATATGGATGGATATAGAAAAATTATTACATCTGTGGTAAAGAGCATTTCATCTGTCTGCCTGTCTCACAATCTCACTCACATAACCAACCGAAATGAACAGAATATCTGTACAGACAGAGAGTTCAATTCCAATGTGAGGAAGACACATTTCTTATTTCTTATGTGCTGTACGATTAGCGTAAAACACAAAAACAGTATTCTCTTTCTTTCTCTCCCTCTCTCTCTCTTTCTCTATTCTTTACGACTTTTGACTTTTTTCAAGAAAGAGAGACAGAAACAGAGAAAGAAAGATGAGACGAGGATCATCCAACTACACACTCATATGAGTTGGAGTATAAATATAAAAATATATACTGGAATTATATTGTGTTTATGTAGGTAACGTAACGTAACGTACACGCCATTTTCATTTCCCTAAACGAACTCGTAGTGCTTTGAAACTTTTGTGAGTTTGACTTTTGAGTTTTTGAGTAGACAGACACACTACAGTCTACACTACACTCACTCACTCACATTTACTCACAACATGCAGAATTTTTCAGTCCAATTAAGGGTGAAAATTGAAGGGCAGTGTTGGTTGCTGTTGCTGTTGCTGTAGCTGTAGGGTCATCTCTACGGTATTTTGATGGAAACTCTCTGAACATTTATTATGTATTCAACCGTGTATTATTATTGCACACACATTGCAACCGCGTAATGATGTACCAAAACTCAAAACGGAAAAGGTGTACATAAAAATCCATGCACACACACACACTGAATCGTCCCAACAGCAACAGTCATGAAACATTGTCAAGAACACAGAAAATAATGCACTCTGTTCTTTGACTGTACTCACAGACTCACATACAGATTCTGACAATATTTTACTTTACTCGTATAATGATGACTGAAGTATTGACCATAATAACGTTAGGTCACCACCCTTCGTCTTCTTCTTCCTCTTCTTCCTTTTTTATTCTTCTTCCTATCCATCCATCCAGCTATATCTTTTCTATACTTTTCTTTTTCCCAACTCCTTCTTCCTATCACTCAATATCTTCCTTTTCCTCATCACATTTCCCTCTTGGACCAGACTAAAACTTTGAAAACTTCAAACATCCATCTTCCTTCTTTCAATTAAATGGAAGAAAACGTCATCGTTCAGCTTGAATCTTAATGTCAATCTAAATCTTTCGACTAAAAACTCCAACTCCAAAAAACTTTTTTTTTTCATATCAAATATATAAAACTCAAACTCAAACTCAAAAGAAATTGTGTTTGGACTCAGTTCTATGTTTTCCGTTCCTGTTCAGACAGTCACAAAGATTATTTCCCGTATACAAATTCCGTGTCATCAATCTTCTTTCAACTCCAAAAACTCTACCTATACATTTAATCCTTATCTTTTCCCTTCTGTTTGCGAGGAATGTCTTATAATTTATATATCTCAACTATTTTTACTCTGAGCATTTTGAGAGAGAGAGAGAGAAAAAAAATCAGTGACGATTCTGAAAAATTTGAGGAAAATATTGAAATCCCTACACATTTGATGGACGATGCAGTGTAAGATTGAGAGTGGTGACTTGTTCACTGGTCGAAAAGTAGTACAGTTAAAAATATAATCTCTCAAAAAGAAGGAACGAAAAGTATATACTTTGTTTCATATTCATAGTCCAAAGGAAAGGGGATTTTAATATGAAATTTAATATTGGATATGACAATAAATTTACTCTAAAGCTCAAGTTGAATACCAAACTTTACATAAGATATCGTGGAAGATGGAAGACCAAGGAAGGATCAACTGCTTCCCACTACAAACCGTAATATCTTTTTATAGAGAAGAGAATCATCATCAAAGGAACTGGCGTATACATACACACATGGATTTTTTTTATAACTTATTATCTGTGTATAACTTTTTAGCCGCACTATCAAGATCAAATATCAAGAATAGAATCAAGATGCAACGTACTGTACACAGTGAGTACAGATAGTTGAATAGTGCAAGTAGTGCAAGTATATACATGGAAGAAAGAAGAGTTTTTTTTTCACTTTATATATACATATATTGTATATATTTGAGCTTGAAGGCTTACTAAATTACACGAGATTAAAATGCATCGTCCTCAGTTTGAATAGTCCACATTTTGTGTACACACAATGAAAGTCTCTGGCTGACTGTGACTAACTACATGTGAAAACTAAAGATTGTATTTTTGGTAATCCGATAAGTACGCCTAAGACATGAGAAATTTTCAAAATACTAACAAGTCTCAAAACTTTGTACATACATAAATACTTATATGCATGGATTTATATTCGTATTTCGTATGAAAAAGAAGAAGAAGAAGGAAGAAGAGTGAACTGTCGACTTATACTCATAGATAGTAAAACTAAAACTCAATATACAATTACAGTTTGAGAGGGACACGAGAGATAAAACGGGGACAGAATTAAATTTACTCGTACAAATATATGTGTGCATAGCTTTTTCATGTCCACACATTTTCAAATGTGTGTGCATTCAATCCATAGTCAAAGTATACTTTTATATATTTGGACTAAAGTATTATATTGATAAAATAAGAAAAACTTTTATGTACATGTATATATATAAATAAAAGGGCATACTTTGAAGTAAAGAGATTCCGTGGAGTTTTCGATCCGAATCCAAAGTTTCTCACAATAATACTTTTTTTTTTAGTCAATCCGATCATGAAACTGTCATCAAGTTACACACACACAAACCGCAAGTCATTTCGCATCACGAGAAATGCTCAAATATCTATAAAATAATTGCATGCGCACGTTCAGTTCTTTCCTCCTCGTCCTCGTCGTCGTCGTCCTTTTTTCAGCAGTGATCACGGAAAGTTTTATCTCACCACTTTTCTTCAGAGAGGAGAGCTCAAAATATTATTTTGTATTTTATTTTACACACAATCATATAAAGATCCTTAGTGAGGAATGGATGTGAATTATATGAACATGAAACGAAACAATTTATTTGTTTTGTGTGTACGATTCACTTTCGAGTCAAACTATTGGTATTGGTTAGTTTCAAATAATACTAGTATTAAAATTTGAGTCAATATTTTGAATGTATACGAAATTTAAATCACTATTTGTTTTCCTTTCCTTTCTTGAGATTCTATAGCCGTGGGACGTGTGGAATAAAATCACTATAAGTTTCAACTGAAAAGCCGGCAATTTTATTTGAATGAAATTTTGTATTAAAGGATTTTGTTGAATGTGAACAAAAAAACGTTTACATTTGATGGAATAAAGAACCGTTTGGGATATGTAAATCCACTTCTTGAGGGAATTATTTCAATTATTTTATTGTATATTACACTTTCTTTGCAGTATTTTGAATTGATCTGTTTCCAGTTTTGTTTTTTAATATTTCGAGTATTTTGGGCACACAAGTAAAGTAGTTTATTTTTTGTTGATGAATCCTATAGTGTTTTGATGTGATTGAAGAGTAGTATTTAGTATTTAGTATTTAGTAGTAGTAGTAGTAGGATGTTGAATGGATGAGTATACTAAATGGATGGATCAGGACGTGTTATGTCAAGATTTGTGGAAGTTCACAGGCATGTCCTTGCCAGATTTAGTACAGTACTGATACTGAAAATAAATACGAAATAGAATTCAACTTGCTTGAACTTCTTGATGATTCAAGTGTCGGTAATGATGAGTGCGCTCACGTGTACTCTTGTTGTGTTTTTCTATTGTGTGTATATTTGTGTATATAGTGAACGAACGAACGAACGAACGGGTCGTCGTTTGTCTTAGGGTTTGGTGGGTTGGGTTGTGATATGTTTTGGTACCTTGTTAGAGGTTTCCTATGTGTGGTCAGATCAATGCTTGGATCAAAACTGAGAGGGGCCAAGAGGCATGTAAGGATGAGAGGAGAGAGGATATGTGGACACGGGACACAATCCTGGAGGCACCTTGCCCATGGAAAATAGATAGAACTTTTGAGCATATATAAAATGCTCTCTCTCTCTCTCTCTCTCTCTCTCTCTGTGCTCTCTGTGTAACCCTTGCCTTCTCTTTCAACCCCATTCAACCCCCTCCCTCTGCTACTAACCCTTTCCCAAATCTCCACTACCATTTTACTATACATACAGGTAAAAACATATCAGCCTCTGCACCTCTATCAAACCATTCTTTCTCTCTCTCTCTCTTTCTGTGTTGTCTTGATGCATGTGAACATATTATTTTTTCCTTCTCCTCGGAATTAACCAATATGCATTTATCCTCGAGTATTATACGGAAAAAAAACATACATGGATACATATAGAAAACTTTTAGAATGAACGTCCTACGTAAGTATATTACTATTACTATTATTTCTTCGCCATTCTACATGTCTTCAGCTATTACCGCACGCACCTTCCAGGCTTGACCCTTTGATGGATTCTCATCCCCAGTTTAGATTGCACTGCTTTTTTTATTTCTCACAGCCTTTTACTCACCACACACACACATTCTTATGTACTTTTTTTTACATATACTCATGTTTGTAAATATATATCAGACTTACTTTTCATCATCCTTCCTTTCCATTGTATTTATTACTCAGACACCAGCATTTTCATATCACACCAAACACAAACACAAACACTCTCGCAATTGCACATTTCATTCACTTTTTATAGAAAATGAGCACAATTGGAGATATCTAAATCCAAATTCCATTTCTATTGAATTCTCACACGCAGTTTTGATTTACAATAAGGATTTTAGAGCGTGCAATTGAAAAGATACACATATGAACACATGAGGATTTTGGTACATTGACTTTAAACCAAACGTTTTTCCCCTCTGAATTTTTATTGTGCCTACATCGATTGCTGATTTTATCACTTTATGACCTTTTTACCTGGCTATTATAGAGCCATCCATCCTCTCATTCCTCTTTTCTCTCATTCCTCCAGTCCACGAAATCCAAAATGTTTTCTTGTTCCTCCGTGTCTGTGTCTGTGTCTGTGTGTGTGTGTTTGCGTGTGTTTGCGTGAGTTTTATTGTTTATCCTCTGGCACCGCAAATATTGACTATATATCAACTCGTACATAGAGAATCTAATAAAAGCACCTCAACATTTCCATAAAAATTCTGCAGAGGACGGTTTGTTTAGGTGTAGTAGAAAATTAAACAGGAAGTATGTACGTACAAATGCAAATTTTTTATTGTTACCTCTCGAGGAGGATTCTGAGTACCATGCGGAATATCTTTCAAGGCGTTTTTCCCCAATTTTCGACGTAGACAAATTGTACATATGAAGAATATGAAGAATATGTGTATAGAATTCAGAATTTATAAATGCACATTACATTTTTTTGTTGTATTCTTGTATGTAATTGAGACGGCAATTACTTTAGAGACTGTTGTGGTGCACACAAAAAAAAAAGATATGAATTTTCATATGAAATGAATCAAAGAGAAATTTTTATATATAAATACACATAGGCAAAGGTATACATACAGTTCAATTGGGATCGAGTCAATCTATTTAACCTCCGAGCCGTCTGCTGTCGCTTTTTCTTTTTATGTACCTTTTTTACTCTCTCTTTCTCTCTCTCTCTCTCGTTCTCTCCATCCTACGAATTACATATTACTACTATTACGTATTCACCGTGTATAAATATACACGGCATAGAAAATTGAAGCGGACGCTCGTTGAAATTACACTAGAAAAAAAGGGTTGCTACTTAAAAGTCATTGTGAGAGACTTTTCCTTGGGTACACATTTGTTATGCAAAGTTAAGGTTTTCCGAAGCCATGTCGGCATTATTAGCGGCAAGGAAAATACACACGCGTCTATACGAGAAGCCCGCGTTTCACTTATACTCACATCTCACATCCTCATCACACCAGCGTCTAGAGAGCTATGTATAAAAAAAGGCAAACCCTCACTCTCTTCACGCAGTCAGTCAGTCACAGTAGAGCACACTTATTATATATGTGAGCTCCATGTTCATGTACATTACTGCATTTTAAATGAAGATCCTTTCCTCAGAGAGAGAGAGAGAGAGAGAGAGAGAGAGAGAGAGACAGGGAGGGAGGGAGAGAGATGAGGGCACACACACTCACTCACAAAAAAACAGTGGCAAAAACTCTTGTAAAAACGAGCGTGATATAAATGTCCCATTGTTGAAATGGTTGAAACGGAGGTGCCACAACGCTCTCGTCTCTTTCTAAACACACACACACACACACACACACACAAAGACAGAGTGTATAAACATTACATTTTATCATTACCATCCTCCCATGATGCTCAAAGGAAAGGAAAGAGATCTGGCGCTCAGTCGTCCGTGTAGAATCATCCACAAGTCACTTAATATCCTCTTAACTAGTGAAAGCAGTGAAAGCCTTAATGTCCTTGGTCTAACCACATCCTTCATCTTGTTATTCTCCTACTAAACAGCCTGCACGAAACTTCTCTCTCTCTCTCTTCGAGCATTTTTCGTTTGCATAAATTCATGGCGTGAACCATAAATCACAATTTAAAAGAGTTTGAAAGACAACCGTTTCACAGTTTGTCGTTATTAAGAAACACTTTTTTCTTGCCCTGAAAACTCCTTATCCTAAAAATCCTAAATGGCAACGACAAAGTTGCAGCAGTCCAAGAAATGTAACAAAAAAAAGCAAAACAAGAATTTGGAATGATTCTTGAGAAGAGAATCTTTGTGTGTGTGTGTAGAATTACATATACAGATAGTATAGAATAAAACAGTTTGAATTTACGACATTAAAAATACCTCATAAAATCAACTAGTTGACTTTCAATCGCGTAAAAAGTCATTCAACTTGAGAGTCTGTACAGATCGGTTCGGCTCCTCATATGAAGTTGGTCAACTATTGACTGTACAATGTGGAATGGGGATTTACATATGATGATGATGATGATGATGCATCAACAGAGTTTACATGTGAGTGATTTAATAACAAAAGGTTTTTATTTCATTGGACTATTCATTATTCTGATTCATTATCATATCACATCAACATTTATGATGATATCTACATGGCTGAGCATGATACTCATCGTCAGCCCATCTCCTCTCTTTCAATTAAATTTATATATACATCCAATGCCATGGAGCTTTTTTGTAGCGAGTCTTAAATGGATTCGAATATCCAAAATGGTGATGGTCAAGTGGAGTGTCGCAAAAGTCAATGTTAGACAGAGAGAGAGCGAGAGAGAGATAGAGAAATGTATACATATAGATATAGAGGGACTTTACTCAAATCTCAATATTATTATTGATTTTAATTTGGCGAAAAGCCAGGTTTTGGTTTTTTTGCTTCAAGTTGGCAACTATTTTACCACATGTGAATATTTAATTTAATGGAGCTTTTGAACCACAAACAAAACAGTCCCGTTAGAATCCTTCGTTGTTCGTTCGTTGTCCGTATTATTAATGCATCCGTCAACCATCATCTTTGTCTCTTCTGAAACTTCATTCTTGTCCTCACAGTTGAAATGTATATACAATTCTCCACACACACACACACACATTTGTTTATGACTTTCAGTTCACTCAGACGAACACTAAAATTTCTTGAAACATCTCTTATGGAAATATCAAATTTCAATTAATAAAACTTGAGGAGAGCAAAAAAAAAGTCTCTTGTACATTTTTTTTTTTGTGTGTGTGGTTCAAGTTAAAATTACCTCTTGTGCCGGCATGAAAGAGGGAAAACAAAGGGAATATCATGGAATCATCATGAGAATAGAAATATGACATGAGGGAATCCAAGATGGAGAAGACAATAAG
This sequence comes from Gisinianus flammeolus, assembly GCA_034699125.1. Taxonomy (NCBI): domain Eukaryota; kingdom Metazoa; phylum Arthropoda; class Collembola; order Symphypleona; family Katiannidae; genus Gisinianus; species Gisinianus flammeolus. The sequence continues at coordinate 38,931 of JAIUND010000077.1, read as the reverse complement.
AATATTATATGCACAGAGCATTCATTTACATTTGAGCAATTTGACAAATCTGAGCTTCCTTCATTTTTATTTTTTCTCATTTTCTTTCCCGTCTGTGTAAAAAAAAAAGGAAAAAGGAATGAAAAGCAGCATATATGTTTTAGTATTGCTCTTGATTCCATTCTCTAATTCTCCATTGGAATATAACAGATACTACCGGACGCTATCTGTCTTTTCCATTGCGTCACAGTTGAGAGTGTCTACGAAGAAAATAAAATGGTTGGAGATAAACAGAGAGACATTGTGTGTGTCGGGTGTTGGGTGACACCTTCACATTCGACTCACTCAACCCTTTTACATATACAACTCTCTTCTTCTGTATATCTGTATTGTGTACGTGTATTTGTGTATCACTTCCCGTACTCTCTCTCTCTCTCTCTCTCTCTATGTACTGACCACCATTATTTCCATACAATGAATGTTTTATTCCCATTTTTTCTTTCCAACGTTTCCAAAACACTTTCAAGACGGAGAATCTTGTTTATTTGATCCCTCTGAAGTCTGTATATACTGTCGTCGTCGTGTCGTGTACTCGAGAGTATTATTTGTATTCGTATTCTGTCGTCCATTAAGTAACCTCCAGATCCAGGTGCAGAAAAAGAAAAAGAAAACCGTGCGAATTAAAAATCCCCACAAATAAAACTGTTTTTTCTTCTAATGCCTTACAAGTTGAAGCTTTTTTTTTATAATTGAATGGGGATTTATTCAAAAATAATTAAAAATATTTCCATTCATCAAATGACCTATTTATCATTCAAATTATTGGAATATATAACAAAATTTCCTTCACGTAAATACAAGTACGTATCCAATATACATACGTACGTGCAGAAACTTGCTATACTTAATTTATAGTTTATTTCATTGGATTCGTAGTAGCTTTGACATTGGGTGCAGAGCGTCATTTTGAATTTAATGTAAATAAACAAGAATTTGTACAGTTCATCTTGAGAATACACTGGAAGGCCCTGGGATTATTTTTATTACTATTATTAATACTAACCGCAGACAATAGTATGAAAGAAAGATCAATTTGATTAAAATGTATTTGATTTTGTTTGCCCCTTTCGTTCAATGCTGTTGTTGTTACATATTTGTTGTATGTTTACATGGATATGGAGGATTTCAACATTTCCAACTGAAAATTGTATTCACAACTCCCAGAGATGGTGGAAAATCGTGGGGAAAAAGTAAATAAAGGGATATTTGTATTATTTTTAGCTAGAATTAGAACCTTGCTATAGTAAAAATTAATTAATTAGGAATCGCTGGGGATTAGCTAATTATTGTTGAATTATATTAGTTTGGAATGACAAACCATGCACTTGAGACTTGAGACTATAACAAGAACAAGTCAACGATATACATATTAATGTAATTAAGATGAAACGGATTAAGTCTGTAGTTTTTCTCACGGGTAAAAGAAATTTAATCAAGGCTTTCCCAGTTCCACCAGTTACATGTCAAAATATACTTAATTATACCAACTGAAAAACTAAAAACTATCTTGTTGCTGTACCATAATAATAATGATAATAATAATAAAAATAACAATAACCATAAAAAATCTTATACAATGAAACAAGTAAACTTGAAACGGTGTGATAATCCTAAGCCGCGTGTGTATTTTTACATGCACAAATACAAATTGCGTACACAATTCCGCAAACTCTTGTGAGCAATGAGATTTATGAATAAATTACTATGTGTAATAATAAAATTAAATATTGTATCAAATAAAGAGTACAATAAAATATTATAGATTTCTATTGGACATGAAATGAAGTTACTAAAACAAAGGTCTCGAGAAAAAACAAACACAAAAGTATACAGAAAAAAATGTCCACTTTGTGTGTAATATACACACTACACACTACACAAAGTAACGAGACTTTGGTACATTTTTTTCTTGAGAGCCGTAAAGGAAGGAAAAGTCTGTACACACACAGGTGAATGAAAAGTAGATGAAATAAAAATTGAAGAAGGAGCGTGGGTATGAGCCTCGAGGAACTTGAGAGAAAGAGAGAGATAGAGAGAGAGGATTTATGACAGTAATCCCTTATGTCATATTCCTATAGCCATGTACACTTTTGAATTTTGTATTGGGCTATATCTAGTTGGAAGTTGGAAGTTGGAAGATGTTTCTTTGAAGATCAGCAACCTGAATAACAATAATGCGAGCACAATACAAATACAAGGTTAGTTACAAAGCTCAGATTCCCCCTGTCCACATCCACATACATACTACAGACTACAGACTACAGATATTCCCTCATACCAAATAAATTCTGTATGTACTCATTCGTAATAATAGTCAACGTCGTGCATGTTGTTATAGTTTTTCCTACTTACTCATAAAAATGTAATAGTTGAAAGCGCGATAAGATTATTTCAAACCACATATCTTCAATTTTAAAAATTACACATGCATTCTTTAATAAAAAAGAGTTGAGAGCCTGTATGTACAGATACAATATACAACCAGGCATGCTCATTTTCCTCTTCGTCTTCCGATATGATTCAACTTGAGGGAATTTTTAGAGGACGAACCGTGTCTTTCACACACACTCTAACTCTCTCTAACTCTCTCTCTCTCTCTCTCTCTCGCTCTCTCGCTCTCTCTCTCTCTCTCTCGCTCTCTCTCTCTCTAGACGACTCGAGACTGTAGGCAGTGGGCATGTAGGTAAAGTGTGGAGATGAGTTTGTTTTTTTCTTTCCTCTTCTTCATCTTCCTCTTCTGGATTTCCAATTGTTGAATTGAATTTAATGAGAATAATTCACGCTGTCCGTTCAACGTAATATAAATTCAAGACAGAGGAATATGATGATGATGATGATCTAGACGAAAGAAAGATTCATTCTTTCATTTCTTTCATATGCATTCACGTGTATTCTGGTACTACACTCTTGGCTTGTCGCTTAAAGTCTCTCTCTCTCTCACTCTGTGTAAGCAGCTCAAACAAAACCAGAGATCTGTCTTGATGAGAATCGTGAATGCCGACTTTCATGTAAGGTTTTGGAAAACTATATAAAAAGTAAAAACTTGAGCTATTTGCGTGCCCTCTGCTCTGCTCCCTTGTGGCCCTATCTACTACACACATTACATTACATTGCATTACATTACATTACAGAATCAAAATCAGACGGACAGAGATTTGTCTATATAAACATGATACTCCATATGATCTCCGTATAATAAAATAAATTATAACAATCTCTCTGTACATATAGATGTGTGTATTTGTATTTATATGAGTTCAAGTGTACGCTTCTTTTACTTGTACGACTTACGTTACAAAATCCTTCGCAGCGTACCTGGAGATTGTTCGGAGACTTTACTTTACATATTCCACATTGTCCATGTCCATACCATACAGAAATCCAGACATGGTTTTCCCAAATAAAAATGTGAGGATAAAAACCTAAATATTGTTCATATGTATGGCCACACTAAAAACTCACAAACCCTTTCAATTCCTATAAGAATACAAATGAAAATAAAAGTGCTCCTCAGTAATACTGATAAACTGAATTAAAACAAGTCTATAGGCGAACATATATCCACATTCACACACATATTTATTCAGACTTCACTTTAGCTCAAGTTTAGAGAGAGAGAGAGAGATGAAAGTAGAGACTGAAGGAAGAGTGCGAGTACTCGCTCGGTGATGCTCGCATCACATATGCAAATGAGACAAAAAATAAAAATCCTATCAATAGCAAAAGGGGAAACGAACGAACGGAACGAATAGAGCCAGGGGAGATTTCCTCTACTTTCCCATGAAATCCAAGTAGATGACCAATCCAAAAACTGACCCTCTTTCTTCTTCATCTTCTCTTTCAAATGTCTTTCAATATCAACACTTGCGTATGTACACATCGGCATGAACAAAACACACATACAAACATTCTCATATTTACTTCTCTCACTACTCATTCCCTTGCTTGCTCACTCGCTCGCTCACTCAATTCACTCACCATATAGAAAAATATCCGTAGAAAATGAAAGGATAAATAAATCCTTAACTTCCTTCGTCCGTCAGACGCGAAAAATATTCAAAGCTAATGGTGAGCATATTCAATATTATGAGTATCTGTACGTATACATGATAAATTTTATATGCACATTTCACCTCTTGCAAAGGGCCAACTCACCAAGCTCTTTTCTCCTCTCTCTCTCTCTCCCTGCAAACATTGGGTTTGGATGTGTCCATGTACATACAGATAGTACATGCATGCATGAAGGAAGAGATATGGGCTCAACATACCTTTGCATGGACACACATTGTAATAAAGTTTTGTGTGTATGATATAAAAACACTTGTAGTTCATCATTCCCCATGAGACTTCAGCTGCCCTTTCGGCCATCAACATCAACCATATACAATATATACCTACAATACATTCTACAATCGTTTCCTCACCAACCAAAATGTCTTTCCCTCTTTGCCTTGCAATAGACCAGCACCGAACGAGACAGAGAGGAGAGAGAGAGAGAAAGGAAGAAAAAAGCGAATTTTTACAAATTCATCTCGACAAACAAACGGAGACTGAGTTTCGTAATATCTAACTAAATGCTCACGGCTTGTTCGGTAACGTAATAATAAATCTTAATCCCTGTAACGTTCATTTTCCCTTGTTTCGCTCTTTTTCATCTCTCTAGTACAAAGTCCGGACTGCGACGAAAACGACGACGTGGATATTCCATCACACTACACCAATTACATTTACTCCGCAACTACGTGAAATGTGCGACTGGATGGAAAGCGAGCGGGAAATGAGAAAGAGTGAGAAATAGAGAGAGAGAGAGAGAGAGAGAGAGAGAGAGAGAGAGAGAGAGAGAGAGAGAGAGAGAGAGGACAGTGAGGGATGTGGATTGTGGATTCCGTTTTCGAGTCAGTCAGGACTGTATTCACTCACTCACAGAGTACTGATACATGTGCAATGACTTAACATTTGAAGAATGGAAGAAGGGAAAAAAGTGAAATGAGAAGTACGGACATGGGATGATGATTATGGGTTTTCAGTTGGTCCGTGTAAACACAGAAGATGTTCAATAAAGAAAATGAATCACGTTCTACATTCTCGACATTATCATTGTTTTGTTACAATTTGAAACTTCCGTTTGGAGCACTGCAATTGAGACCTAATTTTCCTAATTGCTTCGTCATCCCCTTCATCATTCTTATAAGCAATAACAGCCAACATACGATACAAACATCATTACAAACAAGCTGCATTTATAACCAGGCATCACTCCACTCCACTCCACTCAGGCTCCACAGCTACAACTATATAGATACATACACAGATATATACGAAATACAAATGAACGAATGACGGAAAACAAACACACTTAAACACAAACACACATCTGACGTCTATACAAATATATTTTTATTCTACTATTCCATTACATTTCCATATGATTATGATTTGAGTTAAAAACTCTTGTTTTCCATTTAGAAAAATAATGGACAGACAACTTCTTGGTCAACTAACCATGTAAATGGACAAGTTCAAAGTGTTCCACGTTACATTGTTAGTTGTTACTCTTGCACCTTGGAGAACGTTGAGAGAGAGAGAGAGGGGAAGAGAGAGAGAGAGATGGAAAAAAGGAAATACGTAAAAATTCTAAAACATGCGCTTTTAAACGTCCATGCAATTACGTTCCATATTATTCTGGACATATTAGAGATATGCATTGCATATCTGTATGCTATAAACTCCATAGTTTGTGAGTTTGAAGAGTTTGTATACACAATACAATATTCTTTTGGTGGGTTTTCATTTGGAAGGAGTACGCATGAAATGTGCGTGATTCTCAAGGTCTATGTCTGTCTATATATTATCATATTTTTGCCTTGTGTATCGTATCCCAACTTTGGCATACACAACTGACACAACACAACGCAAATGCAAACACACATTGGATATAAAATAAAATAAAATATCCCCAACGTGATAACACATCAAGTGAGCACACAAAAAGACAACACTTTTGAAAGTCATAATGTGTGGTGTGTGTTTGTGTTTGTGTGTGTGCGAGTGAGTGGATGTGGATGTTCATCGTTTACAATTTATATAGTCTGGCTGGGTTATGTGAATGTGGGGGTTTGTCTATTTGAAACTCCAGTTCACAGTCAAACCAATAGCTCATGTTAAAATATTTTTTGTTCACCCTGTCGAGATAAGGAAAATATGCATGCAATTAAATTATTATACAACTAAAGCTCAAGAAATTTGTTGCTTTTTTTTATTATATTATTATTATGTATGTACATACAAATACAAATGCAAATACATATACTTGTACAGTACACTTGCTTATTTTACACGGAGATTGTGATTCTGACTTTACCTTTGCACTCTCATTTACTCTATTCAAGGAAATGATATGAGGCTTCTCGAATATGTATACATATTAACGTTATTAGTCTACGAGATTTTGCTCAAACATACTAAAAAAATAAATATATATAGTCGTATACATATTACATAGACAATCATACATGATGCGAGGAGAGATAAGAAGATAAACAAAGTTTTCCACATGGTAATTGTAAAAATGTCTGCCAAAAAATTCAGCCTCGTCCATCAAATCACGTCTGAATTCTCAATTAGGTGACATCGACGTATCGTTTTACAAGAAAGTGTCAGGCAGGCACACACATAATACACACAATACAATGCACAATATGTATATAATAATATACAATTCACAATACACAACATGAACAAATCCCAACGAAAGGTAACAGGTAAAAAGGAAAATCTTCAAGTACATGTACAAACAGAGAAATATATAAAATATATATACATAAATATATACGATATTCATTGTACATTGAAGTTTTATTGGATTTTATTACGATGGTTTGTACTTTGGAGTGGACTGTTCTGTTCTGTTAGGACTTGTGGAAATATCATACAAATAATAACAAGATCGTATAAGGTTTGAACTTATATGCAAACGAAACGAATGTGATAACAAAAAGAGAGAGAGAGAGAAAGAAAATAGAAGAGGGGGGATCGTAATAATTTTATTGAGACAATGGTGGTATGGTGTCATACTGATAAATGATGATTACTTATTGCAATAGAAGGTATCAGCTCATTTATATATTGTAGCAAACACACACACACACATACGACACACATACAGTATCTATCACTAAAATTCCATGTAGGCAGAGAGAGAGAGAGAGAGTCAGAGATTCAAGGAAGCCATGTCAATCATGCAATTCTTCTTCGACTCGTTCACAATCCCATTTTCCCATTTGTCCTCACATCCTATACAGATAGAGAAAGAGTGTCTATCGTCTATCGTCTATCGTCATCTAAATGGTAAGGCATTGCATTACATTACATTGGGGAATCTCCTATACAGAATATTTAAAGAAAAATAAATAAGGAGCTGGCTGTGACAGGTCTATAACTATACAATGAGATTGAGAATATCCTCGTAAAATGTCCGATGGCATCGTGCCTATGGAAATAAAGTTGAGTGCAAGAACTGACAATGAGCAAAAATTGTATTCAAGACGTTTTAAGTAATCTAGTTGAACGAGTTGAAGACCAAGACGAAGACCAAGTCAAAGAAGAAGAAGGAGAAGAAAATGGAGACAATCGAATTCATTGTAAATGGAAGTCAATTAGAATAAATTTGCAAGAGAGATAGAATTGACTACGGAGGGTGGGTGTACATATCGTATACAGTGATAATATTATGAGGAAGGGAGGGAGAAAGAGAGAGAGAGAGAGAGAAAGAGAGAGAGGGATGAAAAAAATTTAATTAATCTTTTCCAAGAGACGTACGGTAAACTTTATACACTTTTTTTACTCTGTCGTGTAGGGACTACTACAACTACAACTACGACGACGACTATCCATTGAATCCATTACTATATTTTACTATGATATTACTTTAGTGAATTTGCATTAGTATTAGTACATTTCCATGTCATATTCATTATGCCACATCTTTACATTCTATCGTAGTACATGTACGGATGAATCTCTCTCTCTCTCTCTCTCTGTTTGATATAGGTTTAAAAGGTCTTTGCAGTATTATTATTACGATTGCTATGATATCTCAAGTATTTATCTATTACAAGGATACTTTTCTTATTGGCCATTGGCCGGAATCGAATGCTTGCAAAAAAGAAGAACAGGTCGTCAGATTTAGACAATGAGGCATCCTACTTTTCCTTCTTTCTTTTTGTGTACAGAGTTGTGAATTCTGTGTGTTAAAAGTGTCTCTCGCACTCGCATAGGTAAGACTTTTTATAATAAAACATGACGCAGATCCACTATCTACAGATAATATGCACCATTACGGTCATTTGAGACACAATACTCGTATGTACGGAGGAAGGGGGAAAAGTGAGGAGGCAGGCAGGCAGAGAATTGAATGAGGGACGGCAGAACAACTGTCTTCATTTATTACTATTATTACTTTTACAACTCCCTGTGAACGAACGAACGACGAGAATTATACTATGCAGTATGCACTAGGGAACAGATTATAGAAAATAACTGGAGGTAAATAAAACTAGACCTTAATGATTAGAACTAGACCTAGCGACTACATGTTGCGTATTCTGTGTGTGTGTGTGTGTATGTGTGAGTGATTATTGTTATTATGATGATAGAGACTCGAGTAAGTATGTATCTATGAGTGAGTGAGTGAGTGAGTGAGTGAGTGAGGCGGTGGATGATAGTGGTGTAAAATACTGTACTCTGTGAATTATACACACATAGAGTACACATAACAATGTTTAGATATCTGTATCGTACTCTCTGACGTTAGCCCTGTTGTTACTCTCTGTATTCTCTGTAACCATGGAAATCGCCCAAAAACTAGAAGGACCGGTTACTTCATTCCATGTTCATCATGAATGAAACGGTTCTTTTTTTTACGAATCTACCTTTTCCTTATCTTATATATATGTATATATATATATATTTGTCTTCTTCCTCTTCTTCTTTTGCCTATGATATGATATGATACATGTATGAAATACCACAACAACAACACACCAGATGATGCAGAAAAAAGACGAGCCAAAAGCACCATTAGCTATGAATATCAATAGTTGAGTTATGGAATGAGTAACAACATCATGTTCATGTAATACAAAATACAAATACTAGGTAAGTATACATATACATACAGATATTATATCCCCACCTGCTCCTGCTCCTACTCCTACGAATCCTACGATACTCCTGCTTCTACTTCTTCTCATACGGACAAATAAGTATCTCAAGTATTTACTAAATACTATTTAGCTGGTAGAAACAAGGGAAATACATCAAAAAATTGTACACGTGGAATAGTTATGACTTATGACAGTTGAGTGTAAGTGTAAAGTGTATAGAAATTGGCATTGGGCATTGTGAATTGGTGTAGATCATTCTTCGAGGGTCGAAATGTGTATTAACTCGGGGAAAAAATGTACCAAGAGGAGGATTTCAATGCAGTTCCGGTTTCTCGACAGCCTACTGCCTCACTCACACTTGTTTCCCGTTAGTTACATAGTCTTACCGTGTTGGCACTCTATCCATTATGTACGATGTTACACCTGTCAATACACACACATTCATTGAGCTCTTCTCCCAGCCAAACCTTCTTTTTCCACACATTTTCTCTCCGTCTCTTTGTTAATGGTGGTGGTGGTGATGATGATGATAATGATGATGCTTTGATTTCAAGGTAAATCAAATTTTTCATTTCATGCATTTTATCATTTTTATCTACACCATCTCTCTCTCTCTGACTGTCTTTGAAAAATCCGTACAGTTCAAAGAATCCCCTGCTTGAAGAAGAGTCAAGTCAAAGAGTTTCACACACGATAAAATATACAATTCATATACAGGTGAGCTCGAAGGCAGAGAGGTAGATTCAAGTCAAGCAAAATCTTCACATGCCTAAAACAAAGGTTGAAAATGAACTGTGCAAACTTTACTTTACTTTCCTCTCCTGGAAAATCATTTTCGTGGTTTTTTTAGCATCTAAAATTGCGTACGTGAATCAACCACATGACGATGGCTTCATGTATCCGAAGGGATTGGTTCAAAGTTGATTCTCTCTTCGAGGCTCATCCTACATTATTAAAATTATTATTATTATGCAAACATAATTATGAAAATAATCAAAAGTAAATACAATTCATGTACCATAAATACTATAGAGTTTCTTAGTTCTAGTTGGAATTCTGTTATTTATGATAAATACATATTTCTTTAGAGGAAAGTAAATACAATAATCTAATCGATCCGCAAATAGCAATGCAAATTTTTTAAATTTGTTTTTTTGGAATAAATGCCAAAAAATGATTATGACAAAACCATTGCGCATTTGCCTTTTCCTTGTTCTCAAAACTTTTTATTTCTAGTTTTTGTCTGTTGGACTTTAGAATTTCGAAAAAGAAGAAGAGTTTTGCAATTCCTCACTCATTGTCAGTCGTGTCCCTTGGTGTAATGAAATGTCTGGGTAAAAAGAGGAGCATGGTTTTGGATGTGGCGAGTGGGCGTTGTGACACTCTTCAAGATTTTTAGGTGAATCAACCTTAAAAATTGACGGTGAAGGTAATAAGACTTTACCCCGAAGTCAGACTCAAGTAATTACACTTACACGGAATCAACGAGCAACAAGAGCAAAAGAGAGAATTTCGTCTGCCTGTACCATTTTCTCATTACATATTTCATCCATATAGACAGACAGACAGACAGAGTCAGCCACATGCACACATCGTATGTATACACATTGCACACATGCACAAATACACATACTTATCGTACGTACACAACACCACACACTCTTCACCTACTTAGGAGTGACGAAGTTTGAGCGTAAAAATGGAAAATTGCATACTATAATTATAATACATGGTGGAAGTCGTATAGTCGATCCTCCACTGACGAGTACAGCTAGGATTGTACAGTACAAAAATCCCCACTACTCATCATCTCCCCATCGTCATTTGTGGTTCCTTTCCTTCGATAATTCTCTCAAAAGAGACAGTGGAAAAAACAAGCAATGCCTGATTTAAGTTTCCCTCATCCTCACCTCACCATCACAATGTTTCATACATGTATATTTTCGTGTGTGTAGGAAGGAGTGATTGGCATTCAAATAGTGGGCTTTGCCTTCATCTTCTTCTTCTTCTTCTTCTTCTTCTTGGTCAGCCAAATATTTTGTTTCACTTAGTATTATTATTATTCCCTATGACTTTCCTCTGAACCATCTCTTGTCTTCTTTTCTACCGTAAGTATATTTTTTTTAGCGTACATGTCATGACATTGGATTTTTGGATTGCATGTTGATGTTGCAAGAATTAGTAATGAACCCGTGAGAAAGATCCGAGAATTGTCCTCATCAAATCAAAGTATAAGCGAGAGAGAGAGAGGAGAAAAAACAGCATTTTTGTATATGTGCAAGCAAAGAGTACGGAGAGTTGAGGATATTGTCAGGAAATAAAAATTCGAACGTGAACACTTTGTTTGTGAGAGAGTCGTTACAAGTGCGTAGGAACGAAACAAGAAACGAATGAAACCAAGGAACATTTGGCGTCCTAATTTGGGCAGTTGTGGACCCCACCTGGACCAATCGAGAAATGCTACGGTGGAAATGCTCAGCGCTCCGTGATGATACAAGGACCATTTTTGTGTCCGAAAAGCGAAAAAATCTTCAAGTCGCATCTCATTATGTATGCATCGGACGTCCATCCCTTCATCCCCACTCTCCACTCTCTCTCTCTGTCTCTCTCTCTCTCTTTCATTCTCTCTCTACCCAACCACTCATTGTACACACACGTAGGTATATATAAACTTCCCTTCGTCTCCTTCCCGTCAGCTACACGCATATCCACATTGCACCCGAATATAATAAGCAAGTGAGAGAGAAAGAGATAGAGAGAGAGAGAGAGAGTCGACATCATCCCGATGGGTACTTTAAAATGTAGAAATGCTAGTGCTATTTTATTATTTTATCCAGAGAATATATACTTTCTAATCTCCTCGGTATTACATCACGATAAGCCAATAAGCGTTTCCCATAGTCACATACAGATACACTTTTGTAACATGCTCAAACGCTAATGGAAAATACAATGAAAGTATTTTTCCTACTAAATCTATATACTGATAAAACCTGAGAGCTATATATATAGGAAAACTCACGTCATACGGATACAAAACATACAACATGGTTGATTCTTGAATGATTTTTTTTTTTGAGCTTGTGACAATCATCTAAAATGGAGAACACATCAAGGCTCTTGAGTCTTGAGGATTAAAACTTACAACTAAACAGACGATATATAAAATAAAAAAATTATACTTTTCTGCAAAGAATAATGGAGAATCCTTAATAGAAACCTTGTCATTTGATTTCATCTAAATCCAACCAAATAAAATAAATAAGATTAGTTTTTAGTTTAGTTGTGGTGTTGTTGTTAGTGAGGGGATGTCACATTTTTTGGAGTTGTATCTGTAAAATGGTGTCAGAATGCTGACGAGATAAACATTTACATGTACCATGTATAGGAGATTGTACATATAAGATTCTCGTCATCATCATCATCATTATCATGTTTTGCATAATTTCCGTATTTTTTTATTTCCGCACAAAAATAAGAATATGTATCAACGAGTGTGGAGAGAGAGACTACAAAATCAACAGAGTATTTAATATTTACTCAAAACAAAAGTATATTACGCAATCCATTCACGATCACGTCAATTATATAACGATACAACCTTGACTTTTTACAAGATCAATTTGATGAATTCCCTTGATTTGTCTTGTGGTGTTGCACTACACACACGCAAGTGACACTCTCCACCGTCCGTCCATCACAATAATGAATAAAGAATTCAAATTTCAAATTAATCGTATTAATAAATATTTTCTTGGGAATTTAAATATTCATTCAACTGTATTCAATTGAGTTCAATCTCCATGTGGAGTGTATTTGACAAGCCAGGCGAAGACGACCAAGAAGATGAAGAAGATGACGAGGAAAACAAGAATAGGAAAATAATGATTGATATAGATAAGCTTTTAATCGACGAGTTTTATGCCGTGTACAGTTTTCTAGTACAGAATATAAAAAACATAACTAAAAACTTGTAATTTTTATAAACAAAACAAGTTGTACAATCAGCTTGCGATAATCTGTTTTTCATTTTGATTTGACTTTGGCAGATACAGACAAATATATAATAAACCAACAGTATTCTTATTCTTATTCTTACACTTTAAATATGCAAAATCCCAAGAAAAGTCAAGATGTTCATTTGATAAAGATTAAATTTTTCATATTCTCCTCTTAAAACGTGTAAATGTAGTGAGGATAATGTAAATGTAAAGACCACTTTGCTTGGTCATCCACAATGGAGTACATTGTGGTCTTATTATTATTATTATGGCTTGTCGTCATTTGCACATTTCGTATCTAAACGAAACGAGAGTATCATTACATTGTCATTGCCATATTCATATAGAAGGACAGACAGCGTTGAACTGGACTTTCAATTTGAATTGTTGCAAAAAAAAAAGAAAAAGATATTGACTTGTGCTTTTTTTTTCTTTTGTATACTTTGAGTGTTTGCATTGACGTTTATGCAATTACTTTGTACATTAAAAAAATAGTAAATGGTGAAATGTAAATTGTAATTCATCTTCGGATTCCACAGAGCATGTCATTCAATTTATCGTGAACCCAAAAAATGCCAATGCCAACTTGCTGAAGAGTTCAAATTTATTCTGAGGGCAACTGATTTGTCGTCGATTTGTATAATTTGTATTGAGTTAATATTGAATGGATGGAATGGAGGAGGAGGAGAGTGTTACCGAGAGCCAGGTGACTTTAATTGGTAAGAGAAGGGAAGCGAAAACAAAAAATGTTGGACAGTGAGCCTAATCAATCACAGTTTCACCTGTCAATCGCATCACTTGAACGTTATCTCATCGTCAGAGGGAGAGAGAGAGATAGAGAGAGAGAGAAAGAGAGAAGAGAGCAAAGACGTTAGAGGAATGAAATGACAAGACATAAGACAACTAGTAGCCACAATAACATAATTATACATAGATCCAACCTGTTGAACTGTCCACGAGACTCCCATCTTTTTTCAAGAACTTTTAGACTTTGACAAAGCCTTAGGAGTATTTTAATTTCATTTAATTTAAATGCATTCACTTCTCCTCCATTCTCCACTAAACCAAGAGACAGGTGAGTCATTTTTTATTTTCACTCAAATCTCAAATGAAAGAAGAGAGAGAGAGAGCGAGCGAGAGAGAGAGCGAGCGAGAGAGAGAGAGAAACATTTAATTTACCTTTTGCCACACAGGCAGAAGTAGAAAATACCACACAGGAAAATAAAAAACAAAAACCCAACGGATCAACAATCGACATTCCTTAAACATTTGAATTTGAATTGAGAGGATTTTGATTGTTGGATACTTGCGAGTTGGATTTGATATTGCTACGAATAAATTACAGAGTTGAATACTACAAAATATATAGTTAGTTTTCATATAATAAAATAGCATGGCCATGAAAATATACAAATGTGTATCTGAATCTGAATAGTGAATGCAAATGGAATCTAAATTGTTAAAACTTAGATTGTTACACTACAAACTACAAGCACACACACACACTATATATTTTTTATAGCGTCCAGCCGTCCATCGTTCGTTCGTTCGTTCGTTCGTTCGTTCGTTCGTTCGTAGTGAGTACTATAAAACAGAGATACATGATCGATTCCTTTTCCTTAGCTTACGCTAAATCAATAATAATAAGAGCAAAAGAATAATAAAATCTATTGGAATATCATTGTTGGTTGTTTGGGCGTGGAAGAGGAGAAGAAGATGAAGATGAAGAAGATGAAGAAGACGAGTAAGGAAGAAGAAGAAGAGATAGTTTTCTTACATTACATCACATTTCATACCTCCTGTATGTCTGAACATAGGAAGGAATAAATACTTTGCATAGCTCTCAGACTGGCCAGAAGATTTGCGTGCAAAAAAATATATTTTGGACGTTCTATCTGTGTGTATTGAGCCACACATACCTTCAAGATGGATGCTCATGCTGCCAGCATATATGTACATTGTACACACACACACACACATCTCTCTGTATATCTCAGCTCTTGGTTCGTTCATCCATGTCAGTGAACTTTTAACCATCACACACTACTCGCAACTCACATGCTCCTCCGACCAATCCAATGCATACAAAAACTCCTTGTCCGTACAATAAATAAATGTGTGTGTGTGTGTGTTGGTAGTTACTGGGGACTATAGCTGAACAAAACAGAGGAGTAGACTTTGAAACAGAAGATTGTTCCGTGGGTATGTACATGAATACGAAATATCGTACAGATACGATAGATACTCTCGCTCACTCAGTCACTCGCTCGCTCGGGATGAATTCAACCAAATAAACAGCAAGGAAGATGACCATTTCCATCCCTCATAGCTATTAGAAATATTCCATCTGTTGTCCATGCATATTTTCTCCCTGCTCCTCACTCTTCAACAGCATAGACACACACACACACACACACACACACACTACTTTTCCTCAACAATCTTCAATTATGTAATCACTACGTACGACGTACGATATAGCTTGAGTTCATTTGAGCATAAAGAAGCTCGTTTACGTGTCGTCTATATTTTACATGATTTTCTCAAAGTCAGAGCTTACGATTATTTTCTATCACGGAGTCTGCTGTGTGCTTGGAAAAAGGTGGGTGCTTTCCGGTCATCTCCAAATGATCTTTTCCTATTATTTCTCTTCCCTCTCAAACTGTACTATGTATTATGTATCTATCTATAGGCAAACTAGTAAATGGTAAATCCTTAATATATTCTGAATTTTCATTTGGTTGCCGTAAGGCTGGTCAGAAGATAGAAACATTGATACCCATGTATGTACATACAATGTATCTACATTTCCACATACATATAATACATAAGTATATCTATAATGTGGTGTATCCTCATGATATCCACGTCAAATCGATAACATTTTCTCTATCTCAATTCGTTTTTTCTATACTCTTTTTCTCTGCCCACTACATACTTTTGCCGATGCTTCCAAAATATAACAAAAAAAAATCATCCTGAGGAAAGCCATAAAAATAAATTTGCCTATTAAATAGACTTTTATTCTGTGGCAGCTCTTTACATTTTGCAAAAGAAAAAAAAATCTACGGAGACGACTCGAGTGAATATTCGTTATTCGTTAATGTGTATTTGCTATACTTTGGGTTTTTGTCAATTATCTCCTTTTCTTTGAAATTCCATGACAAAATGACAAAATGGGTGGAAAAATGGAAGTTGGCTATATCAAAATATATTTACAATAAAAATAACAATGGAGTTTTCTAATAAGAAATATCTTGATCATTTCCCTCACAATCAGTAAAGCAGTTTTCCTTCCACCAATTCATCCATCACCCATCATTACTATAAGTATTCCACGTACATTTCTCACTCATGTCTCTCTCTCTCTCTCTCTCTCTCCTTCATGTAAGTATGTTCACAGGATGAATGTGTATAAATTTAAAATGATTTGGAGATTTTAAATTTACACGTATTGAATTTTTTTTAATGGCCATCCAATAAATATCAAGAGCTATTTGTATGGGTACAAGTTGGAGCATTAAAACACTATCATAATAATATCATACGATATCTTTAGTCTGTAGTTTGTATGAAGTCATATATGTATATAGTTGGGAAAGAAAACGAACCCAGAAGCTCACAAGTTTTCCTTCCAATTAGTTGACGATTACACACTACGATACACTTTATACTCTGGTCTCTCTGGTCTCTGGTGAAGAATGTATAAAGAGAAAAAAGGATTATGATTTTGTATGGATATTCTGATATTGTGTGGTGGTTGGTTTGGAATCGGAATTTATCATGAAATCAAAATGACTGTTGGCTAAGAAAGTAATAGAGAAATAATGATAATTTAACGATTATAGCATTTACATAAACGATTTTTGAGAAATTTAAAACGTGTCTGAGTAATAATGATGGATTCTTATCACCCATCACTCTCTCATTCTCTTATTGCTACTCTTAATTCATCCGGTTGTTCTGTTGTTCTCCCTTCTTCTCTCCATCACCAAATCCACGGTATCAAAAACCAGAAAAAAATTCAACTCTAACTTCTGTCCTATCAACCGGAACCAATGGCAAATTACTTCTTATTACTTTTCCACCATTAAATGTAATCAGTGACTGACAAATGTATTTATGTATATTTTCCCTATATATTTTTGTATACACTAAAAAAAAAAACAAAACAGTTCTTGTTTACTACATAGAGTTGAACACAAACATGTACACTTACATATGGACAGCCTCATATCATTTATAGCATTTAAATTGGTATTGTCGGAGAACCTTAAAGATTTTGGCTTCTGATAAAATATTCATTGGAAGTTTGGAGTCAAGTCAAAGGAGACAGAGGCAAAGAGAGAGAGAGAGGAGAGAGAAAAAAGATGAAAAATAAAGAAAAGAAGAAGACATGCTGATTTGGTTTGTTTGCTCGTTCATGACAGAGCTTGGAAAATAATTATGATGATGTGTCGGGTTTGTTTGCAAACTCCTCAAGATATTTATGCAAGCTCGTAGAGAGCGTTGAATTTTTTTTTTTCATGGCAATTAAATTAGCATTTTGACTCTTCTTCAGTTTTCTTCAATCCATCCAACTTTTTATTTCGTACATTCTTTTTTTCTTCTTCTTCTTCTTCTTCTTCTTCTGTCTTTCTTTCTTCTTTCGCTCCCACTATATAAAATATTCTTGTTCACTCCGACTGATTTCCCTCCCATATTATGTAAAATGTGAAAAAGTACAAAAGAATATGAGGAGAGTGAGAGAAAAAAGAAATGTTGGAAGGAGAAAATGATAAACGCAATGCTCTCCTCGGCATGACATAACAAATGATGTGAGCAGAGTATTAACATTAATGATATATAGTTACACTTCAATGCGTATGTACTAATAAATATGCAGACGGAGGACTCAAGAGGACTTTCCTCCTCTACATTACATACATATCGTACTATTGCATACATACATATGTACCTCTGGTTATAATTAATACGAGAGTGAGTTTTCTGTGTGCATGGAGAGTATGGAGATGGAAATGGTTGAATCTGTATATTTGGATGAAATATTTAGTGAAATGTGGAGTCTCTTTGTGTCTGTAGAAATATGAGACCAGATTTGGCTGTAAAATCAAATGCAAAAAAAAAAACCAAGTCGTCACCCGCAAAGGGCACAATTTAAAAAGAGACACGAATGATAATTTTTTCTTTTTATCATGTAGGCAGCAAAGCAACCACAGCAACCTTACAGTGAAAATGATGCTGAACGCTCTTCATGATTATTTGAAACCATATAGAAACTCTTACTAGAGTCCATTCCATTCCATTCGATGGAATGGAATGGACGTGTGGGCTGGAGGGACGACGACGACGGGGAAATTGATCAGAGATACGTGGAAGCATAATAGTATGCATAATTTTTAACACATTCACATGGAATTTCAATGAACACATCCTCAATTTAAATCCCTATACGCTTAGGCATTAAAATACCCCTTGAATTCCTTTAAAAGTCCCTGTTTGATGTTTAATATGCCGAGCTGAACTGCAATTAAAACTCTATGTATTTGACACTTACGATTTTCTTTCATGTACTCAATTCAATCACGTTTGGTTTGGGGTTTGGGATTTTGGTAGCCAAATATGTTTGTGTAAATTGTAGGTATGCATGTACAATGTACAGGTACAGAAACAGAAGATGTATCGTAATTCATATGTGTGGTGTGTGGTGTGTGTGTGTAGAATCCATCCAAGGTTTAAGAAATCTAACCATAAATTTCTCTCAGCACTTATTTATACAAAAGCCAAAAAGGATAAACTTACCTAAAATGTGTAAAACATTGAGAAAAGTCTTGTATATTTAAATAAATATGACAGTTTCTATCTGCGTATGTATAACTTTATTTAGTTTTTTTCAACTTGTGACGACTCTTTTGAAACCTCTTTATACGGATTCTTCTCCAATGAAAATTATTGGTTGTATATACCAAAAACTGAATAGAGAACAAACACTTAAACCGTTTTAGTTGTCCCTAGCGGCTTCACAGTCATCTCAAGACTCTCAACTTCCAACTTGGATGGAAAAGAAGAAACTTTGAGCAAACAATGTGTAAATAAACACATATGCACATCCTCTGAGAACTCAACTTCTTCGAAATGTCACAGACACAAAGAGAGCACAACATGGCTCGAAATATCTGGGCTCTCCCAGCCCGCAGATTTAGTTAAAACGAGATCCGTTCTTCTTCTTCTTCTTATACATATGAACTCAAATTCCGAAAAAACAGAAAGAAATTTTGGGATCAAACAAACACAAAAATACAAATTTTCATGCGAGACAATGAAATGCATACACAGAATTTACAGATCATGATGAGCGCATTACATAATGAATAAAACTAATGGAATTAGTTGGAATTAGATGCAACTTGAATAATTCGCTCAATTGGCAGAGTGCAAGGTTTCATTGTGTATAGGCTTACTGTTTGTATGGCCAGTTTGGAAGCAGCAACTCTCATACACACAAACACATCAAAACACAACTTTTCCTTGTCTTGCTGTGCTGTTTCTGTTTCTGTGTCTGTGTCTGTTGCTATATTGCGTTCGCTGTGGCCTTGGCTCTGAACCGTAGGGTCAAAGAAGTTTTTGGGAAATCAAAGTTTTGTACGATAACAATTTTATAAGACTTGCATTTTACTTTTACTCCTCTTTGGTTTAAACCTATAGGGCATGCTAATTTGCTCCTCCTCACACTACACGAGAGATCAACTTGCATGTAGAATAGACAGACAGATAGGGAAAAATATATAGTGCATTCAGTCCAATGGTTTTTATATAGCTAAAAAAATACTCTCTCGTTCCATATTACAGTGGGACTGGGAATGGAGCAGCTCAGCTCAGTGGTAACGGCAGGCAGGCAGGCAGGTAGACACATGGAAAAATTGTTACAGATAGAAATGAAAACCATACCCTGTAGCAATCCTCTCATTTCCCCAAAGTTTTCTCTCTCTCTCCATTCTCCAGTGCCACAGTCTCAATTCTCCAAAGTCCAAAAACATCTCCAAGTTTACACAATCCACAATCCACAATCTCAGTCAGTCAGACGTGCCCCTTGAGCATTTCTCTCTCGTTCTCTCTCTCTCAAACACTTTTACTCGTAATATCTGTACACACAATTTGAATTCCCTCATTGGAGACACAGAGAGAGGAGAGATAAAAAAATAATGGAGGGATTAATAGTAACCAACGTCTTCCAACCAGTAAAGAAATTTGGAATAGTTATCACTATGTAATCGTAATGTATAACAAAATATTATTATTGTGACATGTCCAAGTTCAAATTCTGGAATGGCATAAATACAGATATGAATTATGAAATGACGGAAAATTGAAAATTATGACCATGATGTTATCAAATTGTTGTATCTCTGTTTGATCGTGAGCATTCTGTGTCAGCAATGGGTTGTAAATAAACTTGTAGAAATTGACACAAAAGTGGTAAATCCTTATAAAGTTGTTGTATAAATCAAAAAAAAAGGAGGCAGAGAAAGGAAAAGACACAAACAAAAAGGAATGGAGGAAACTATAAAGAATATTTTCAAGGGCTTTCCTAATCGGATGGATCGAGTACAAATAACTCATTCGTTCTATCAGTACAAGAAAAAAATGTGTCGCGAGCCCTCAGACTCATTCCTCTATTGAAATGTATGTAGTCTACATTCGCATGCAAATGCAGACCATCAGTACAAAAAGGACTGAGTATTTCCAGCCTTACGTAGCACAACTTTATTATCTCAATTAAAACATGTACACACACACACACACACACAGAATAAAGCTGTATAGTAGGAAATGATTCGATTAAACTTTATATTACAAGCTGGACTCAATCAGATTAATTACAGAGAATCGAAAACAAATTTGACATTGGGTCAAATTGTATTTGTAATTTTTAGAATTGAGAATATTAATGCATGGTATATAGAAGCTCCTCTGAATTATTTCAAATTCTAAATTTTGTTAAACATTTAACTGATGGAATATTTGAATATTGATGATTATTCGTAATTTCCTGAACAAACATTTCTCGTGCCCTGAAACTACAAAATGGGATAAGCATTTTATTTTTTGTTTACTTTGTTTGAGGAAGAGTCGGCATGATTTTATGAATCATGTTCAATATATGTTGGACTACACGCTTCTTGTGTAGAGGATACAGATAATACTAATAATAATAACGTTTGTATACGACGAGTATACATACACGCGGGCTCACTATGTTAAAAAACTACCCAGTGGGCTTGGAGAGGGAAACTGAGAAGCGAAGGATTCGTACATAGATACATAGTATCTGTAGATACGTCTATACTCTATATATATGTATGTGTGCTTGCTTGTGTGCATTCGGCTAATTTGATCTTTTTCTTGAAGAGCCGAGTAATTTTTTGATGGGAGCCAAATGAGAGAGACGAAGTAATTTTGAGAGTCTTTTGTTGCTCTGCAAAGAGTTTCTTGTGCACCTTCTAATGAGGCCTTATGACGAATGATGATTGCACCCACAATTAATAGCCAGCCATACACAACTTTTCTGGCTGGTCGTATGTATGTATGTACTCCTCTTACTCTTACTCTTACGTACAGAGTACAGATATCTAGGCTATACATTTACATTTACCAATACAGCTAAAGCTAAATCCATGTGGGCTCGCTTTCTTCCTTTCCCTCATCCATAACCAATACCAATACCAATACCAATACATTCAGTTAGATCGTCCAATGTTTATTCTATCAAATGAAAATGATTAAGTTCCTTATAGAGATGTGTACAGGTACAGCATGTCAAGGAGTCATATACAGATAGACTTTCCTTCCTTGTAAAATATTAACTTAGATGGATTGTGGTCAAGTGACGGGAGGAAAAGGCAAGATAAAAAGAAAGAGAGAGAGAGAGAGAGAGAGGGAAAAAAACTATATTTCCCGAATTCCTATTCTTCACTCGACGCTCTGTATATCATCCACGATAATAAATTTGCGATCTTTCTTTCGTATGCAAATTATAATAGCTTTCCATATTTCATATTTTTTCCCTTTCTCTCTCTCTCTCTCTCTCTCTTTCTGCCTCCTTCATCTTCATACAGATAGCTCGACCGTGAGTGTGCTTCACATGGACTACACAACACACTGACGTGCACACTGTACAGTACGTGCAGTGAACTTGATTTCTTTTCTCTATATTCTTTGATGTCTTGTACCTATATTCTGTACTGTACGTACGCAGAAGAATATCCGATCGCCATGTAAAATGAAGCTTTTGAAGCAAATGAGTAAATTCCCATAGGCCGTAGCCTTTAGAGTTTAAAAATACATGGTGGTGGGTATCGTCAGTTACCGTGTGACATGAAAGAGAGAGAGAGAAAATGATATGGCAGAGGAAACCTAATAATGCTTTCGGTGTTTGACCATTGCATTGGAGATTGGAGTATGGAATGGACGAGGAGAGCTGGACGGACGGACGAGCAAAAGAGAATACATAAGTATATTCATGGTGTATAGTGTAATCATGTATTCTCTCCCATTGCTCCTACTCAAAAACTTGAAGACTTATGTACACGCATAGAAGGCTATCTGCTGAGTGCAAAGAAAACTCCAATAAATCAGTTACACACACAATTATGAATAACTATCATGGTTTTTCCGTCCGTCCATGTGGACCAAACAGATTATAATGTAGCCTCTGTCTGTACATGTAAATTGTAAATTGTACAGGTAAAGTATCTGCATGCATATGCAATTCAATGTAGGAGTCTCCATTCCCCATTCTCCTTCACGTATCGCTATTTGTTTCATTTAGTTGAGTACTTACATGATACATATTTGATGATATAGGATATAGCATAAGGGTGAATGTGAATATGAATATTGTAAATTTTAGTGCTGCTTCCACTTCTACCATGCATCTTTTCCACATGACACTCTAAGTAATATGGGCCTGTCCACAAATCTTATTATTATTTCTCTCTCTTGGCTATAGATTAGATTTAACACTATACTGATAGATTTTTTTTTTAAACTTTTGCCCAAGAGTAATTTGCTAGAAGCACATTGCGATTCCCAATGATCCCAAGATTCCATTAAGGAAACATTATATGTACTCTTTTATGAATTTCAAATACTTGACCAACCTCATAATTAATTAAGATACGGGAACGAAATATGACTCTTCTCTTATACCAAATACCAATACAGAATATACCCCCAGAAGTCAAGAGCGAGAGAGAGAGAGTGAGCGAGTAAAATGCGAAAAGGAACAAATGGAAGAATGTGGAAAGCAATGAATTAGCAAATGGACATTATTTAGTGTTCAATGATTCAATGCTCATTCCTTCATGTTCGTATATAGACATCTTCCCAGAGTCAGCCAGAGTGAGTATTGCATTGTATTGTATATCTTACGTATACGTTCATTTTGTCAGAGCTAAAGCCTGGAGAGTGGAGAACACGATGGTGGGAATGATGTAATTTTAAATTCCAACAAGTAACAAGTAAAAATCTCCTGACCGCTCTTCACATTTCCCTAATGCTGGTTGGTTCTGTCTTCTGTCTCCATCTCTCTCCCACTTGCCGTTTCTTGGACTCGCATTATTATCTATTATCTATTACCTTTTAATAGTGCATTACTAACGAGGAGAGGATGAATCCATTTTCGCCATAAAATCTCTATTGTTTTCCAAACAAATATTTTACCTCTATACAATCCGTAGACGTATAAACATGTGCAATGCATTTACATATGTAATATGTTATGTATACATACCTATCTAACTATCTATGTATATTATGTGTGTAGTGTGTGTACACCACGAGGGACTTGCAACTTTTCTTTATGGAAAAATGATGGATTTACAATCTATTTACTGATTACATACAGGTAACAGGTGCTTTTTTTTGCTTTTTCTATTACATACAAAAGATTGCAAATTGTATCTTGAGTCTCGATTCTATCAGTACAGATACATTTCCCAAATCTTCTTCTAGTTTGTAAGTAATAATTGTTCTTTGGGATTTCCTCAGATTTATTGTGATTACTTGTGAGCCATTAATAAACCATGTTTTTTCTTGAGTGAGCACGGTTTAATCTATGGCTTTATGGTGAGAGTGGGCTGTATTTTTTCAAGTGTACAAAAATGCAAACAATAGATTCAAATCTGACATTGTGATAGGTTCAAAAGATACACATACACAATGTCTGTGTGTGTGCATACAAGTTCAGATATTTATGTTTACGTAATTTCCCTCTTGTTCCAACAACAACCAGAGCCAAAGCCAAAGCCAGGGAAATGTGCAATATATTTACAGATATAATAAATACTCGCATTTTATTTATTAGAGGATTCTTTTTGAACATTGTGGGCATTGTATTTCGTATATTTGTGCGTCTGACAAGGGAAACGTACACACACACGTTTCCTCTTATCTCTCTCTCCCCCCTTTTCTCCTCTTCCCCCACAGTCTGTGTCTCTTGAAGATATTGGAGCTCCTTGTCCATTGTTAGCTAAAAAGTTCACGACTGACTCAGCTTGTAGTTTTTCAATCATGATTTATTGTGACAGTCAATAATTATTATTGGAAGATAGTTTAGGGCATTTCTATATATTCTATGTAGTTAATAGTCAACCACATATAATCTGTACGATAATATAATATGGGCTCACAAAACTCTCATATCGTCAGAGGTTTTTATATTATATCAGTACTTCAGTATGTATATAAAAATATCTGTACTGATATACAAATTTTTATACATATTCTCTCCCCCTTTTTCTTTCTAAAGACATTTCAATAGCACATGACATTTTGAGTTGACTGGGGTTCAAAGTCTTTTGTCTTTTTTTTTTTTTTACTTTTACGCTTTGTTTTGATTTTGTAGCTACTAGCGAGTGATTCATCATATCATTTTTGCATGCATTCAATTTCAATAGAGAAACAGAAAACACACACTGGTTTGAGAAAAACTGGAATGGCAAAAGGGGGGAAAGGGGGAGGGAAAGAACGACGACCACAAACACAAACAATGTTTGATGATATGGAAGGGAAATTTTTTAAACTGGTCAATTTACAATTGAATTTAAGGGATTAATCATGGTGAAGCGGTGGTAATGATGAAAATAAAACTGAATCATTTCAAACTGGAATTTTGTAATAACAATGCGCGCAAGGAAAACCAGATTACACCTGTAAATTAGAGAATCGTCTCGAGAGAGTCTCGACTGAACAATATTGAGCAGGCTCTCAAATACACATTACAGTACGTGGCTCTTATGACTGTGTCTACTCTACACACACTCACATTCTCGTACACAAACACACACACACAGAAAATGAGCCGCCAACGACGACGACCTATTCCTTGAAGGTGTATGTGCAGTCAGCAACAGGTGTGTCTACAAAGTAGAAAAATTAAATCATCTTTTCTGTTCCTTATGATTATCCTGAACCTACACTTTGATTTGGGTAAAACAAATAGTTTGCCTCAGTCCATTTGTCCAACCTGAACTCGACTAATCACTAATTTTTCATTCACAAAATGTATTTTCTTTCCCTCTGTCCGTCCGCCTGGTCCGCCTGGTCCTACATAAATACCATCACAGAATACAGAATAAATATCATATACAATACAGAGGAGTTCATGTCACTGACACTGACTCTCATGTTGTTTGTAATCAACTTTAAGTGTCTATCGATCCCATGCACATATTAATTCCCCCCTCTAAACGTTATAAATCACATGATACAACAAATTATACAACAAGATATTATAGATTTTCAGATCCTTCCAATCAATTGGGAATGAAATCCTCAATTCCCTTAGTTTAGATTGAATATTATGATAATTTCAAAATGAATTTCCCAGAATCAAGAGAGAATGTTCTTCTCCCCTCAATTCAATTCAACATGTACATAATACATACTTTTCTTCGGTGGACTCATTTAAATAAAAAGCATGCATTTTAAATTGGAGATTTAAAAATGATTGGGTCTGAACATGACAGATATGACGATGAAGATCAACGACCAACGAGGACATCGTTCAAAAAATGTCAACGAAACTTTAATGATAAAAAAAAATTGGGAATATGAAGGAGACTCTCAAGTCTAAAGTGTGGCATGAGGAAAACATTTTTTTTTTCAAGTTGTGCTCTGTAACTGAAATATTTCATGAGGGTATAACTTATGAAGTGGATTGTATGTACAATGTATGTTTGTACGTGTGTGACCTGAAAAGTCAGAGACACAGGATGACACATGCTACGGAGCTATTTTTTGACGAATGATGACATTTGTCAGCATACCAATCTTATCCTTCAAGATCAAAAATGGCTCCAAGTCTTTTTTCTTCTCTTTTGAAATTTGTCTCTAAAAAAAAATCCTAACTTCAGTCTCAGTCTGTACTCTAGAGAATCATCATCAAGAAATATCATACTGTTTCTCCTGTACACAAAAATAATTAGTTTGCCTTTGATTCACAATGTTCCTACATTTTATTGTCTTACGTAAATACACGTAAATACAATAAAATAAAAAATAAAAAATAAATTGAATTGGAGTGGAGTGAAGACGAGACGAGACGAGACGAGACGGAAAATCAAATGATATCAAGTAAATCGTAAATAGAAAGACAAACAAAAACTCAAAACAAAACGTATCACATCACAAGTTGTATGTATAATAATATAGTTTTAAAGGTAGTGAGTCATGGTCAGAGTATCAAAAACTAAAAACTGTATACACATATAGACTACACACACACACACACACGTACACAAACGCTGTATACTTATACAGATATTACATGATGAGACTTAAAAAGTCTTACGACTTAAAGTGTACTCGACGA
Source organism: Gisinianus flammeolus (assembly GCA_034699125.1). NCBI lineage: Eukaryota > Metazoa > Arthropoda > Collembola > Symphypleona > Katiannidae > Gisinianus > Gisinianus flammeolus. The sequence continues at coordinate 11,854 of JAIUND010000077.1, read as the reverse complement.
ACGAAGAAACATCCCCATCGTCGAGCGATTCAATTTAAAATATTTCCCACAGCCGTTTTATCAACATTTACCATCTTGAAAATGTTCTTTTTTCCATAAAAGAAAAAAAGTCGAGCACAAAAAGTCTGGGGAGAGAGAGAGAGAGAAAGAAAGAACGAAAGAAAGGAAGAAAGAGTACAGACACAGGTAAAGGTGGACATGGACGCTCAATCAGATCCAATACAGATATATTTGTACATTGTACTTATACGTACATGAGCCATGAAAATGAAAGCACATGTGTGTCTGTGTATTCCATTTATTATGTAGTTAGTTTTTTGGTACATATTTAGTTGGATATGATATATGTATATGGACTAGAGTAGTAGGTGGCATACCAATATAATATATATTATAATTCATTTATACACATATTTGTGTATCCTCGTAGTCGTCGGGATTTTGGTAGTGAGAGAGAGAGAGAGAATAAATGGCTCCTTCCACCTGTTACCATTTTCCCTTTCTTCCATTCACCAAGAATTCTCCATGTACATTCATATTCCTTCCTTCCTTTTTCCCCCCCAGCAGTCCATATAAATAGTCTGCTCTCAAAATGTGTGTACAAAGTCAAACTGAATGTTAAATGTTTTAATACATAGGGTAGTGTGTGTAGGTTGTAGGTATTGACAATACCGTATTGTGTATTATGTATTATTAGTACAGATATTATGTGTGTGTGCGGGGAATCCCAAAATAAATACTCACTTTCATTTTTTTATGCAAAAATTCTTTGATTATTATTACATGTACTCTGCGATTAAAGCAGAAAATTCTCATTTAGCGGATTGAGTTTTAAACGGGCACAATAAGTTGAGAGAATTCTGTATGGTATATATTGTCAATTTTGGATTTTTAGCTTCTGCTCATTGCTCAAAAAAAAAAAGCATTTCATGAAAATTGGTCCTGGAGTTTGTGTAAAGGGATTTTTAAAAGGGAAAAGTACATGGTGGAGTTGGAGCAGTGAAAAAAATTTGAGAGAGAGAGAGAGGGAAATGTTGAGCTGTAAAAGTGTAGATGTAAAAGTGTAGATGTAAAAGTGCAAGGAAAAAGTGTACGTGGAAAGTCCGAGTCGACTTGGACTGATGCGACCTATCCCCTTGACCCCTCAGACTATCTCCATAAATTCTAGAAAATGTTTCAAGACTTTGTAATTTATACTACGATTACGTACAGAACAGAACAGAACAGAAGAGAGTACACATACGTTTACGTTTCAAGAAAAACTTGGAACGAGAGAGAGAGAGAGAGAGATTTCGTGCTATATTTCCATGGCATCATCATCTTTACCTTCCCTCCACATTACATTTTTACTCTTGTTCACTTGTTCACTATCTTTTTTCTTATTCTTTTTTGGTCGTCATCCTCTTCGTCATTCCCAACTTACTTCCCTTCCTACACTCATTAAAATCGTAGTCAACTACACCTTTTTCTTATTCCTTTCCCTGCTCACAAAAAAGAATCATCGTACATGTAGTATTTACAAACATAACATAACATAACATAACATCACACTGACTCTCAACTCTTCCTTTTCTCTCTCTCTCTCTCTCTGTCTTTCGCTCTCTCCATCATCATCCCATAGAACACAATGTATCACATTCTCATTTCAAACCTTGACTATACAGAATACACAGGCCCATCTTTTATTTATACTCATTTCGTCGCATTCTATGTATCTGTATAGTTGGAGAGAATAAAATAGAACATGGAGCTACTTACACGTTCCATTATGATACTCATTATTTATTTTCATGAGCTAATTTCTCCAGCCAACCAATTACATATACTGGGAAAAACAAAAACAAAAATCTAAAGTAAATTTTCAACTCATAGTCATCCACCCTCAAACACAGCCGAATGTACTTATATAATAAACTTGAACTTTTAACATGAGCGTTTAAAAAATTAAAAGAAAACAATATTGTTAATGTAGAATGTTGAATGTTGAATGTAGATTGTACAGATCCTAACATTGTACTGCTCCTGTCATTACAAAAAAAAATCTATCTATGTACAGTATGTACACGGACAAAAATAAATCCATATTTTATTTAGTTATAGAGTTTTGGAGGGGGGTTTCCTTATTTCCCTTCAAAAGGTTTTGTGCGTATTTATGAGTCCACCATCCACACAGTCTTGATGAATTTAAGTTGTAATCCTTTTTTGAAATAAATCAATACCGAGAGAGAGAGAGAGAGGGAGAGAGAGTACGAGTTTAGATTGTGGTTGTGTATTGAAGTTTGGTAATGTATGAGCATTAAAAATGAAAAGTAATAATTGTATTTGTACTACATTTTGTAACAATTACATGCAAGTATCTGTTCCGTCCACACCCTCCAATATTCCAATATACGATCTAGAAAGAGCCACCAAAAAATATTTAACCCGTGTTGCCGTGCACCAAAACCCAACACACACAAAAAAAAAAAAAAACAACAACCAAGGGAAAGGCGAAAGGCTTTAAAGTCCAGACTCTTTACACAGCAGAATGAAAAAGAGAGGAGGAAAAGAAGAAGAGGAAGAGATGAAAGAATTATAGAAGATGGAAGCATGCAAGCAATCATTATTATTTACCCGGCTCTTTCCCAAACGACCATCCCATCCTCGACACGTTTAAAATTTAATTTTCGAAATTAACAGCCATTCTCTCTCAACTCCTCTACATTCTATCGTATCACATCGTATCGTATGGTATTCTGATCAAGATTCCAAGGATTTCGTGCCGCTAACTAACTACCATTATACACCAAAGTCCAAACCAAGCCAAACCACCATCACACAAAGAGATGAGTCTGCATTCATATTACATTTTATATACAGATACTAAATACTATATTACTGCCAACATAACATACGTAACATACGTAACATACGTATGTTATGTATCTTACGTAGATACAATCCTCAAATCTGTTTCACAACCAACAACCACCATCGAATATAGGTATATACATAATAATAAGACACAAAGACTCCCTAATACTTAATACTCTTCCCATTTCCAATCCATCGAATCCGTTTTTAAGGTTCACGTGTAGAATGTGGATGTGGAAATGTGGAAACGAAACAGATTCCATTCCATCCATCCATTCACTACTGTATTAGTCAAGATTCATATTTGTATCGAGAAGGAGTGGGGAAAAATCATCTATGGTCATGAGAAGTACATGCTCAATAGATTTTATTATGTACAGAGTTCTCAAGAAGAAGAAGAAGGAGAGAGAAAAACGGATTTTCATCTCGTCGTAATTTTTGCGAAGGTGGAAAGAAAAAAGAAAGAGAAGTGAAGGAAGAAAAAGAAGAAGAAGGAGAAGCCAGAAGCTACCTATAGCTGCCCTCCACGAAACCAACGGTCAATAAATGTTCAAAGAAATCCTCGACTTTCATCATCATCATCAATATCGTAATCTCATGTAAGAAAAGATACAGTTGATTTAATGGCGAAAAGCCGATAATGATGTGAACATTGAAGAAAATAACGGTTTGTATAGTTATACAGAGAACAAGAGAGAGAGAGAGAGAGAGAGAGAGAGAGAGAGAGAGAGAGAGAGATGATGCGTTCCGTTTCGTTCCATTGCTTCCACGTATGTACATAGGTACATACATAGTACATACTACTACATAGTCACACTCTCAATAGATCACATGCACACATTTCACACATGCCCATGTACATACCATATGGGGAATGGAATGGAAGCATATAACATTGATTGCATTTTCTTTCCGTCTCTCTGTAGTCGTCTTCTGTTCTGTAGTTCAAGTTGAATCTTGATGGGCAAATAAATAGTATTTTACACCTTTGCTTCAATGACACAAATCATTTTCCATCTGTCGTACTTAGATTTCATGTAAATCCTCCTTCATTTCTCTCTCTCTCTCTTTTTCTCTGTTGGAAACACAAATGTTTGTGATTTATATCTGCCAAATTGCTCTCGTATTAATTTATCTGTTAGTACGGATGAGGATGAACGGGGAAATGTACGAACAAAACAAAAAAAAAACTACAGGCGTAAGAATAAGAATAAGACAATCAGACAAATAGCTCGAAAGGAAGATTTTATGTTTTGTGATGTGAGATTTGAGCTCATGTCGATGTGAGAGTCTTTACACAACATTTTAAAGCTTGAAATGAAACATGCAGCGTTCAACAAACTTTTCCACCTTTCTCAGTTCTCAGTTCTCAGTTCTCAGTTCTCAGTCCTCATCATGCAGTCGTCAGCTATTAGTGAAATGAAATTTTTGTGCGAAATCATATCAATGCGTGAAAACACACAAAGTCCAAGTCCGAGTTACTCGAGGGAATACACGTAAAAAAAAAAACTCAAAATGAAATTCAATTGTACTTTATAATATGGAAAAATAATTGCATGGAATATTCTCTTTATACATTTTTTTTTGTTTGTACCTACTGTATAGAACAGAAGAGAAGAGAAGAGAACAGCTATCTGGATGAGACCTACAGAGAGAGCGACGTCATGCTATCATTAATTTACAGTTTGCACTTATTTCGACAACTAAACTTATTATTTCTCTACATGAATTTCAAAAAGTTAGACCACATTTCATGTCTCTCTCCATCCACATCTGTCCGTATGATTTTAAATCAACTCAAGATAAAAACTTTACTTTAATTTTGAGCGAGAGAGAGAGAGAGAGAGAAAGATTCCTCTTCTTTGTCTTTTGTATACCAAAAAAAAAACAGCAGAATACTCGTGAATTTGTTTGCGTTTTCCTTATCGCCCGACCAATCTCCAACAACTCGAATACAATTTGATCTGAAACTGGAATCCAAAACTCCCCATTGAATCCATACGATACGCCTAAATATCGAATATTCTAATGTACATGAAGGTGAGAAAAATATACGGTAGCAATAGGAAACAGTGAATTTAAATGCTATGAGAAAGGAAACGAGGAGAAATTTCAATGCTTGGATTCCCCAACCACCTAAATCACGAAAGAAAGTGACGGCACTCTCATACACAACACTCTCATTCATAATTTCTAATCAAAACTACAGATATGATACAAATTGTCTGATAGCACGTTGCATATGGTGTCTATAATTTATACAGCTCCTTGCAAATGCTCATCTTGAACTTCTTCCTTCGTTACCACATGTACAGACACACATACTTCCCTTCACATACGATATACATATCATATTATTACATATTTTATCGTATCGGTAGATTCTATAATACAAAGTATAGTAGTAGGGATTTTCAACAAAGGATTCGACATTCGACTCTGGTTGGAAATTTCATTTAGACTGAGTCTCTGTATGTATTTATATATTCTATTGTATTTCATTTGGTATATAGGCTCACTTATTTATTACACTTTACATTGCCAAAGGAATGGGAGTCTCCTCTCTCTCTCTCTCGAAACGAAAAAATCTCTTTCATATTGCCCAGCAACCGTCCAAACTCCAAACAGTCACACTTAAAATATTACACGATATCTCTCATGTATGTAGAAAAAAGATTTACGTTTCCAAGTAGCAAAAAAAATAGAGTGTGTGTATGTATTTGACCCGTCCAAGATGAGCATCTGTAAAAAAAAAATAGTATATAATACTTTGCCCTTGTAAAAATTGACATTTTTCACAAAATGGGAATGGGGGATGAGAATTTTGGCCAAATTCTTTGTATCTTTCGTGAAAAGTCAGTAAAGGATTGAGATTATATATTTTTTCCCCCCAAAGGATAACTCTTTAATGCTGGAACATTACAACTCCAAAAAAATGTATACTTGTGAAAACAAACTTTTGGTTCCTTGAACTCTTCTTCGTCTAGTCGTCAATTGTCTTGATATTTTTGCTACGGTGAATTATGACCGTGTGGAAATATTTGGCTAGTTGTGGAAAGAAAAACAGACGTAATAATAATTTTATCATAAAAACAAAAAAAAACGAGGTTTTCTGCTCTGGGTTTCCGACTTTACTTTGTTTCTGGAAATCTCTTTAAAATTGAGTAAACGCCAACGCAAATGCAGTATTACATGTACTCTTTTTTTTCGTACCGCAAAAATCCTAGTAAATCATAAAAGTTTGAGTGTGTTGACGGTGTGCATTTAAAATGTGGAATTTGGAAGACAAAAAGAGCACCTTTTTTTAGTTTTTTAAGACGGTATGACAAGTATATAGTTGGGCTGTAAATTATGATGGTTCCATTTTCAAATGTCAGAACTAAAAAAAGTAAGCATTGGGAAATTTGAAATTTCTATAACCTTCAAATCTCGACGCGGACTGTATTTACAGATATATAATGGTAATGACTTATTCACGTTGTAAAAACTTTGTATAAAACTCTGCTTCCCATTGTAATATCCAAAATTTGAAATGAATTCAACCAGACTATTTTGAGAAAAAAACTCGAGTGTAGTAAGTACGAAAATTACGAAACGGCCGAAAGGTATAGGAAAAGGGTGAAGGTTGAAAAACGAACGAGACTTGCTAAATACAATTTGTAGGGGAAATAGGCGAAAACAGAAAGGAGAAAAGGCATGTACAGATAAATGTATACACCACGTAATTATCTGCATCTGTAATCTGTGTGCAATGTCGTTGTTTTCTTACATGTCAATAATCTAATAATCTTTGCTACAGTTTAAAAAAAAAGCACAACGAAAGGCAATGCCTACACACTTAGACACCAAGCGAGACCATACAAATAAACACACACACATGGGTGTTGTTGAATGAATAATTATTTATTATATCATACGCATATATATCTGTACTCTGACAATGAGTCTGACAGAGAGAAGTCCAATGAATACTGTACAGTGTACATACAGGTACAGAACAGATAGAAGGTGGATGTTTTTAAGTGGAAATCTACTTATATTTATACATATGTACTCACATTCACATGGGTGAGGACGACGATGGGCGCTCTCTCTGTCTGTGTATGTATTTATTTTGAAAAGAAGTGGATGAACAAGCTTGAATCAACTAGCTCACTTGAAATGTAAAGGAAAGGTCGGAAACAACTTTTAAGGGTTTATGCAGGAAAACCTGCTGGATCATCATGACTCGCGAGAGAGCGAGAGAGAGAGAGAGAGAAAGAGAGAGGGAAAGAGAGAGAGAGAGCGTACAGTATTGGATCTTGTTTCGAAAAAATATGAATGAACAACTTTTTTCATTCAACTCTCCTCTGAGTGATCATTCATAAGAAAAAGAAGAAGAAGACGAAGAAACCAAGAGAACCCACCAAAGTCAAAGCCAAAATTACAATTATGCTCACAATTGCCTGTACCCAAGTACTAAATGGGATGATAATGAACAAGGCACCATTACTCACACGAATTACTCACAAAATATCCATATTAAATTGTAGTACAGGATCGGAATTCTACATTCAGATTCAGATGTGTATGCATATTGAATACTTGAATACTGTATTCAGAATACACAACACAACACACACACACACACACACACATATACAGATATTTGTCCAATTCCCTATTTATCATATTTATGTAAATTGTATATAAATCTTCTCTGTTTTGCCAAATGACTGCAATTATTGGAGTTGCGAGTTGGGCATTTTAAATTTTGAACTAAATCTCTTTTTTTTGTGTGTATATGAAAATGAATTCTTGAGATGGCTATACCTAAGGAGTTGAAATCGAATGCGTATTGTGGGAATGAGTAAAAGTACCTATATATACATGTATAGGTAAGTGAGTGTAAAAAGAAATGATTGAACCGAATTCTCACGTGGTCCCGTTCTCATTCCAGTTTCTCTCCATTCTCCATCGAACTGTTCTCAATTGATTTTTCAACTCTGCCTGTATACTTGCGTTCAAACTGAACTGCCTTGTCTATCTAGTGGATATCTGCGTAAACGAACGTAATTCGTTTATCAAGGCAGGGCAAAACTCACCCGACAACTTTACTTTTGTAATAATATTGTACGGTAAAGTACATTGGAAACTTTAATACTCACTTTCGGACTATGGATGTAATATGTTGGGAGAGAGAGATAGAGAAAAAGTGAGTGTGTCTACATGTATGCATACAAATTTCCATGGGCACTACTTGTAAGTGGAGGGATGACGGAGTAAAAGTACGCCGTTTGTCACGAAACCAATCTAGACCAAATAAATTAGATTTGAATCTTTTACTCTGTTGATCTCTTGTTCGCTTGTCACACCTTCACTTTATTTTCTTGAACCTTTTCTAACCTTTTCCTTTCTCAGTCTCCCAACCAATTCTTTTCAATCACTACCAGCCAACCAACCAATAACCTCCCACTCTGAATTCAAACTCTGTCTTCCCTATACAAATCTATCAGTATGCACTCCCTCTCTCTCTCTCTCTCTCTCTCTCTCTCTCTCTCTCTCTCTCTCTCTCTATCATTCACTATTTTCATTTATTTCCATTGCCCGTCCAAACTCAAAGTACCGTAACTTATTTCCAACAAGTCTTTCAAAATAAAACAAACAAAATAAACAACTCTAAAGCTATTCCCATTTTTCTTTTTCTTGTTGCGTAATAAAACTATAATAAAATTCAAAAAATGTGTATGTAATTAGTTATAGAACCAATACGAAATGATTATCACTTTTCCTAACTAAATGTTTTTTGGAATTTCCATAATTTTCTTAATAGCTTCACGATAAATAGATACTTGGGATGAAATGATTGGAAACTTGATACGTTCTTCATGAACTCTATTAAACCAATCAGCCGGTACATTCGATAGGTCATTCGATTTTTTCCCCATTGTATGTAAATCAGACAGTGAGGATAAATAGTTAAATAGGATGATAGGATAGGATAGGAGTTGTTTCAGTAGTACCTGCATGAAGGCTGGCCAAACTAAAAGAACATGATGATTGTACATGATGAATCACCATGGAAAGAAATGGGAAATTTATCCAAAATATTTAAGCGTTTCCATAAAAAAAAAAAAAAAAAAATTGTACATGACTACAATGGAACATTATTTTTGACGGACGACCTAATCGCCCATACATTATATTATTATTCTTACTCAAAAACTGAATTGACGAAATTCCACCACAGAATTTGTGTTTTTACATAAAACATCATTCACAATGAATAGAGCATCCTTTCATGTAAATTTAGAGCTCGTGTGAAAATGGATGGACAATACTGTTTAAATTATCAATTATTTGGTATATTGGAGGAATCCACAGCAGATTTGACTGAATATATCATGGAATAAACTATCCTTACGAGCAAGTCTTTTGTCCATTCATGTGACAGGATTAAACGTAGAATTTATATTTGATGAGTGTAATAAGGCAACGTTTCCCTTAATAATTCTCTAATCTCCACTAATACTCAGAACTACGAAAGGAAAAACACGTGGATCACAGTATGAGCCCCTCTCTTTTCTTGTACTTTCATTCTCCTTCTTTTTTCATCATCTCGGTACATACATGAAATTCCCATTGTAAACGGAATGCATAATATATATGTAATAATATAGGAAAATGTAAATGACGTATATATCTGTACAAAACATATATGAAATATCTGACATTATATTGGCCATTGTATGTTAAACGGTATGAAAATTCCAAAAAAATACAATCGTATTAATACTAAAGACAAGCCATGCTTGTTTTAGTCAAAGTATTATTATTATTATTATTTGTATATTCTGTATTTGCGTCCGCGTGCTGCTTTTCCCTCTGCTTTTTTTTTACAATTTGACTGTGACTATTAAGGTAAAGCCTAAAGTGTCCATTTCGTTGGTATACGTTAAACGTCTTGAAATATTGAAGTGAGTTGGTTGGCTACAGACAGAATATGGATAGAGCATGTACACACGTTTTGGTTTGGTACTATTCCTCGATGACATGGACGTCCTAATTTTTTTGCAAACAGAAAGAGCCGACTTAAAATGAGTTGGAGAGACCACATAGAGACTGAAGAGGCAACTGTGTTTTATTTATGGGCGCTTCAAAAAAGCTACACACACACACACACAGACAAGAAACAGAAAAAAAGAGTGTCTTTCTCATGCGAAATCTCCTCTCAGTCATAATATTCATGAATACATATTCATGAATTCATCTATCTTCTGTACTATCTCACGTAGCATTGTATTATTACTTTTATGTTCTTTTCCTTCTTCTAAACTCTCCAAGCACATTTATATACCATAAATACCTACAACGAGATGCTTTTTTACTCGTACTAGGTTACCTACTTCACTTGCAACTTCCAAGGAGCTTACACACGATTATAGTAAAAAAACTACTAAATACTAGCAACTCCAGTGTAATTTATACTAGACTCGCGAGAGAGTAAAGAGTGTAAGTACACACAGAAAACTCAATGCAATGAGATTACCAACTTTTTTTGTACAGATATATGTAAGCAAGACATTAAGAATTTTGAGCTAGTAAAGTTTGTAGTGGACAAGAAGAAAAAACAGAAACAGGCAAACAAAATATATAATATAAATAAATTACATTTATTCCGAATTAGTATGCAAGCTTAGAATTAACCATTTTTACGATTACGATCCAAAAGCTATTTATTGTTTTCCTCCGTAGCCCAAATAAATAAATAGTAATAACGTGATTAAAGGTGTACTCACATCTCAACATGTATACATTTATGCAGTATACAATAGAAGCCAAGAACATTAAAAAGTCTAAAGTTTTCTGCTAAAAGATCTCACACAGATTACAATTTACATACGTAGACTACACACATGGATATTTTATATTTTATTCTCATCGTTCATTCAATCGCTGGTGACTGTGCATAATGATAATGACTGACTAGCTGCGTGTATATGTGTATGTGCATATTCATATCATATCGCTATTCTCTTTATCGTATTTATTATATTTTAATGTGGATGTTCCCACTTGCATTTGGTGCGTATATATTTATTATGTATGTGTATGTAAATGAATTGGGGGGGAATGGATGTGATAACATGGAATTAGATGTTCGTCGTTGATTTTATTTGATGTCGACGTGAACAGCTTGCTTACTTGTTGATTATCCAAAGTAACCTTATAAAGCAAATGTGGCAAATTATAAATGCATATAATATCTGCAGAAAATCTTGGCTCAATTACCCATTGTAACATTCTGGTAATTGCAAATGAGTAACGTAGTCAAAGTTCATGCTCATCTGGCCTCACATTCACATTCACAATCCACAATTCACATCAAAGCTCACTCATTTTCATTTCATATATGACTTGTTGTCTCTCTCCTTCCAAGTATTCGCAGCTCTCTTTACTCTCTGCTTTACTACATTATATTTCATCAAGAAACCAAATCGAACCAACATGTAACTACGCGTACGTACATATGTACATGATATCCATAATGTATTCAATACACATCCAGCCAGCCAGCCAGCCATCCACATGCATCTCCATCTCCAAACGAAATTTATTTATGTTTTTTCTGCTCAAACTATTTTTTAATGTGTGTGTGTGTGTGTGTGTGTGCACATCTATCCATTTCCATGAGAGAACATAAAAATCATCATCAGTATCAGATTCAGAAAATCCATGTCCATTCTTGTACACAAACTTTGAGCTGTTCATGTGGAAAAAAAGTATGATTTGGATATTCGAATGTGTAAGGGAACCAGGGGCATAATTTTACAGTGACCAATTTCCATTTCTATCTCAAAAATTATAAATGCTACAAAGTTGACAATTATACCGTTTTAAAGGTCTCAGGAAAGTCTTTTCATGAAATATTTGGTGAAAGTTGAAAATTTCCACTCCATGAGCCTTTTCTGAGATCTTAAAAAAAGGACCCGAAAAATCACCTGTGGGGCATAATTTTACA